>JAJHUR010107778.1:0-11500 GCA_027495735.1 Lutjanus campechanus | reverse complement strand
CTTGATCCAGCAAAAGAAATCAATTATCCACCCTAGATGGTAAATTCTATAGGGCGGCGTTTCTTTCTCTTATTGAGGAGAGGAAGTGAATGGGTTTGCCTGCGGGGACGGAGAGGGTAAAGAGGAGCGTATTGTGTGTCTTTATTCAACATCTGCTTGTAAACAACTTTATTAGATTCTCCCGGGGGACCGAGACAAATACCCCCTCCACTCTATTGTGTGATGCTGCCTGCACACACACACACACACACACACACGTACGTCCTCCTGTTCCTGTTGGCTGAGTAGTTTGATCGCTGGAAGCTAATTCTTCAATGTTAACTACGAGGAGACGCCTGCCTGCTCTGCTAACGTTAACGGCGGCGGACAGGTCTTTTGTTGAGCGATGTGCTCAGGCTGAGCTAATTGAAAGGTTTCCCTCCCCGACAGAGAACGAAGGAGGGGGGAGGGGCGGCCGCTAATTTGATTAGAGGGCTTTCCTCTTCTGTGTTTCCTGTGAGCGCTCTGTTTTTCATTTCCCGTTTGACCGCAGATCTTAAATCAACATGTTATTTTGTGTCGTGCATGTTTACTCTTTTTGCTTCCAGGCTTTAGATTTTTAGGGAAGCACCCCGCGTTGAACACATCTTTTGTTGAAGTTTGCAGTCTTGTAGCTGTAAGAAACCTTTTGTTATTTTCCATCTGTGCCTGAGGCCATTTTATCTCTTGTCAGTATAATTTCTCCCCTCTTTCATTCTCGGTCCATCTCATTCTGTCCTGTTTCCTTCCTTCCTGGATCCTGAATGCCGTTTGCGTCTCCTCTCTGGCCGTTGAACCCGAGCAGCTCGACTGTCCGTGACCTGCTTCGCCCCCCTCCCCTCTCTGTCACCCATCTCCGTCCATTGTAACCTCTGCCGCTCATCCAGGGTCTTGGAGACAAAGGTGGAAAAAAGGCTGGAGAACATGCGTGGCAGTCACAGTTACCCCTTTTCCACCAAGCTGGTTCCAGGGCTGGTTCGGAGTTAGAGCCAGTTCTTTGGTTTTCCACAGCCAAAGCACCGGCTCCTGGCTCTCAAAACTGGTGCTAGGCAAGCACCAACTCTTTGCTGGTCTAGCGGAAAGAACCACGTTACGTCGGGGGCTACGGGCTTACGTCAGGGGCTGGGGGCGGAGTTATTGAACAACCAAAGCAGAGTGAACACAGCAGCCGAAATCGACAGGCTGAAGCTGATTTCAATTAGCTCTAAACTCTTTAAATATAAGATGTGTATAAGAGACAGGTGCTGTATTGACTGAGAAATCTGAGTTCTTCTGCTTACCATGCCGGCAGCGCCTACCGTCCTAACCTATAGGTATTACTTTGTTGCCTAAAATAGCGTCAGGTTCAGATCTGCAACGATCAACTGGTCAATCAATTATTACAGTTTTTCACAATTGCTATGACAGATATCTTCCTGTAAGGAAAGTTTGGCATTGTGATTGGCTTTGCTTTTTGAAGGAACCGTAAAGATTATACTGAATCTTGATCTTCTGTAGAAAATTGTGTAATGTTTTGGAAAAAAAAAGTGTGAAAACTGAGTGTACAGCAGAAAATTGTTTTTGCAGTGTTGCTGCTTTTGTGTAGAAATTTGATGTGTGAGTTTCAGATTTCAGTGGCTGCAATTTTAATGTGTAAACAACTGTGAAAACCTGTAATTCACATAATTAGAAACAAGTGAGAAATTTTGAGTCTGTGTGTAAATGATGACAGTTGTGTTGGTGTTTTGTTCAGCTTCTGCCGCCTGTGTTTACCATTTTGCAACAGAAGTGTATCACAGTGCAAAACGTGCCTTAAAAAGTAAAATGTTGGGGGGGCTGTTTGTCCTCTGTAGCGGCCGCCGTCTCGACTCCCGCCTGCAGCCTGTTTGCTGCGTGTCACCCCGTCTCTCTCTACCCCCTTTCCTGTCTGCTCTTCAGCTGTCCTGTCCAATAAGCCCAAAAACAAACAAACAAACAAACAAAAAGTAAAATATGTTTTAGGGAGTGAGAATGCATTTAAAGTTTTGCCAAAAGATCAAATGATTTGATAAATGGGTTTAGTGCGCTGAGCATTTAGTTTAAAGAATGGGGTTTAATGTTTTAGCAAAAAACAAAAACTGTAATCAACTATTAAATTAATCACCAACTATTCTGATAATCGATTAATTACTTTGAGTCATTTAAAAAAAATCTTCTTAAATATGAATAATTTCTGTTTCTTTTAATCCCCTCTGACAGTAAACTGAATGTCTTTGTGGTCAAAATGTTTGAGGCGTTTGAGGACGTCGGGAAACACCGATTAACATTTTTCTCCATTTTGTGACATTTGATGGACCGAACAACTAATTGATTAATTGAGAAAAAAGCCGGCAGATTAATCAATACAGAAAATAATTGTTAGTAGCGGTCCTACTTAGGTAACAAAGCCAAACCCCCTGGCTGCCCAGAGGCGGAGACTAGAAAGATAGATAGATAGTACTTTATTGATCCCAAACTGGGAAATTCTTGAAAGAAAGGCTGGATATAAGATGTCATAAACATAAGGAACCAATCCTGTCATTCGAGGGGGTTGGCGCTGTACATATCATTAGTGGCGGTGCTCCGCCCACAGGAGAAGCCAGATGTAGCTAGTCAATGTGATTAGCTATCAAAACAAGGGAGAAGCCAGGTGAAGTTAATTATGGGTAGGGGTGTGGGTTGAGAGGGCGGGGACTATTTAGAGATGTAGAGCTTCATGTAAGCCATTTGAACAAGGTATTTGAATTTATTTTGAAAAAAAACACAATTTATTACTTCTTGCAGAGCGTTTTATATTGTTTAAAACATGACTGGAGTTTGGCTTTTAAAAAAAGGGTTAGGGTGTAAAACGGCAGGCTTTGGGACGTCCTCGCCTCTCCCTGATAACAACAGGATCACTGTTGTAGGTATTTCACTCCTCCTTCAGGCTGACGGTGAGAGTGGGTCGGGGGATACAGGACATCTCTGGATGCAGGAAGAACAACAGATTTTGCAGCAGGAGAAATTGGCTTTCTCTGTCAGTTAGCAGCACAGAGGGATTTATTGCTACAACTGACGACATTTATCATCAACATCAACTGGAAATCCACATGAAAAGTGTCAAAATTTTCCCTTTAAGTGAAAAAAACACACACTTTCTTTCTTTTTACTTACTAATTTGAAGGTAGACAAAGAAACGGGACAGAGACGGACTAATTGGCACAGAGCCTGATGTAAAAGTGAAGATAAGAATAATGAAAGACAAGAGCTTTCCTATTTTTAGTTCATCAAAACAGTTGCAAAGTCTTTGTGTTTTTTGTCAGAATTTTCAACAAAACTGGCGGCGAATAACACAAAAGCAGCGCGCCTTGAGTCAGACGAGCAGGGAAAACCCCGTCACCACACCTCTGCAGCAAATCTGATATTAGTCACTGTTGGAATCTGATTTTTATCGCATCCTAAAACAAAAACATTAATTCTGTAATCCTATAATTCCAGTTAATGCTGTTCCTCATTTACTTTATAAAGTGATTAGTCTTTTTATGTAACATACAGATTAGGTCTGTATCTGAACTGTGAACCTAAATAAATCACATGATGCAGAATGAACTGTGTTTGAACTCTGTGACCTTTAAAAAAAAGTTCGTCTCAGCTTAAAAAAAGTTGAGTAACTGTCAGCGGGCCAGGTCAGAATTGCATTGGGTAATATTAAATGATTTTACTTGGACCGGGAGGAAGTCCAGATAAAATAAAGTTGGTTTGATGTAGGGCTGTTCCCAATAACATTTTCGGGGCTTTGAAGCTCCGGTGGGAATTACCTCCAATATTTGAAGCTTGGAGGTGGAGGGATCAACACAAGCTGCTCTCCTCAAACTTGTGGTCAGTATTTACTTAAATGGTTTCCTGTTATTGTAATTATGAGTCTAATGAGGGACGAGGACGGGGGGAGAGACATCAGCCGCTGTCCGTTACATCCCCGTCTCCAAAGTCTCAAAAGTCAGATTGACGACCGAGCGAGTGTTGAGCGACTGCAGGCGTGTGAGGTGGGTCGAGCTGGTTACAACCATGAAAGTCATGCTGCTTTGGCTTTGCTACAAGCACTTCCTGTTCACACACCGACCGCCTGGATCACTTTAAAACTGAAGAAAAAGTCTCAATATGATCATTCAGATAATATCTGAAGTAGCTTCTCTTTCTAAAATCTGATTCGTAAACGGATTTATGGATGTTTTTGTTGATGATATTTGTCATTTGACTTGTGACACTGAGAAGATTTGGTGTTTGTGGTAAATTGCATCACTTGGGTGACAGGAGAAATAAGGAATATTGCTGATAAATCTTGGATGAAGTGTTCATATCAGCCCAGGAGACATTATTTTTTCATTTCCAAATCGTGAAGCCTCATGCAAGAACATACAACATTTCATATTCTTATCTTAAATTTTCAGGATTCTTTGAACCTTGGTTCTATCCAGCCCACTTTTCCACCAGTTTTGAGTGGAACCATTATAATGAAGGATCCATCATTTTATTGAGTATATTATATTACCTACTGTGCCTCCATTTGTTTATGCTGTTGCCATTACATTATATTCATGTGCAAAGTGTGTAAGATATTGGATATTGATATTGGATTAATGTACAGAACATTTACAATGATGCTCCTTTGTTCTTTGTGCTTTTTAAGTTTTATCTTATTTACTTCTCCCCATTTTACTGAAAACTCAATAAAAACAATTGGAAAATAGAACAGGGAAGTAAACAGTAGTAGCACAGTGGCAGATCACATTGATAATTGATGACCTGGAAGTTTTTGTTCAGTTATTTCAGATATTTAGCTGTTTGGGTTTTGGCTTCTTTTCAGGTGACTTTTGTTGGATGAGTTTGGTTTCGCATGATTAATTCTTCTCTCCCTTCCTTTTTCTTTTACCCTTTCCCCAGCTATATGTCTACATTCACATTTGCATTGACTTGCATTGTGCTGTGGCATTTGCTCACCAGCAACTAAACAGATCTGAGAATTGTTGTTTATCTGTTTATCTGTTGTGTTAGGAGCCCCAACCATTGTGAGATGTTGACTTTTCCAGTTTAGTAGTATCGCTTTCTTGACAATAATTAGGGCTACGAGTTGGTGTATTAAAATATGTGGTGAACATGTGTTGCGTGTTTCCAGATTGCAGAGTGTGTGGATGGGGAAAGTGAAATGCTACAGCAAAGGAGTAGACATAGTGCAGTGGTTACTTCTTCAAGTGTTGTTTCTCTGAAATTGGTTGGCAGACCACTTAGCTTTTTTTTTTCCCCTGATGATTTCTCCTTCAACTTTTTAAACTTTTGTTGCCTTCTCCATCTTCTCTTTCCAACCAGTAGAAAATGACCTGCCCACTGATAAAACTGCTATTTCCTTTTGCAGCTGGGAGCCCAGTTTTTCGGTTCCAGACCCATTTATATTTGGTCAAAATGCTCCAAACGGTTAAAAATTAAGTGAAGGAAGTGGACAAGAACCACTTCTACATTGGTGGAAAAGGCCTATAAATGGAGTGTCATGTTATATCCAGAGTACAAGAGGAGAAATATTCAAACTTCTCTCTCTGTGTAGAACGAGAACAATTTAATTTTCAGTCCCCGTGGCTCCGGGATGTCCTGAGCGGACAGTTTTCCACAGAGCTCAGACTCTGGAGGAAGATGTCAGGTGTGCTCTTACACTCGGTCCCTCCGCTGCTCATTCTGCTGCTGCTCACACCTCCGCTCTCGCTCCTCCCGCAGCGGCCGATCAAGAGATTCAAGGGCGCTGAAGACTGCTTCAGCATGCCGAGACAATAGCTGGAATTAGGTAGCGATTATTTAATTTGATATCTATTAATCTTTTTGTAGCCGTTGCTGATGTAATCCTCCTTGTGTTCCTACTCCGATCCACAGGATGAAAGGATTAGGCACCCGTTTAATGATTTATCAACTCTCCTTCAGGATTACCAGAGCATGTGTCTCTGGCTCTCTTATTAAAATCTGGGCCTGCTGTATTTGCAAGAACATTTTCTCTCCAACTCTCCAGAAATACGCTGGGTAGCACAAAGAAGAGCCCTCACAGACTAATCCTGACGGCTTTCGGCTCATTAGAAAGTTCAGGATGCTTTGATTGCAGGAGTGACCCCGGCTCAGCTCATTTCAGGGCTTGTTTGTTTGCAGTGGAAACACTTGGTGACAACTGAGGACCCTTCAGGACACTGGTTCCCAACTGGAGGGTCGAGACCCATCTGAGGGGTCAAAAGAGAAATCTGTCTTTTTTGTGTGCGTGTGAAATACTGGTTAGTTTTTCCTCTTCAGGCCTTTAAGAACTGTTGAAATGTAACAAACTGAAAATCACTTTGGCAGAACTGTTGACGGCTCACCGTCATAAACCATCACTGTATTTTTGTGCACATTTTGAAGTTCTGCATTACAGAAGGTGGATGGAAACTTTCTCAATTTTTGCAAACAGTTTTTATGCTCACCTGAGGTGATTTTTGCCTTTTTCGAAAAAGAGTTCACGCACTTAATCGGAGATGGAAAAATCTTTTTGAATAAGTTCTGCAAACATTTAATTCAGAACTGATTTCCACTCTGAGAGGAGAAGAAGGAGAAGCAGCAGAAGAAGAAGAAGAACAAGAAAAAGCGAAAGAGTTTTCAACGATAATTTATTCAGATAAAATTATTCTATATTCACCCTGAATTACATCATGTAGATGGCCATGGTTTTGTTTTTTCTTCTTCTCTGAATTTCATTGGTAGTTTGCAAACAAATGTTTCCAGCTCGTGGCCTCTACTTCTTCTACTCTGTTTATTAACGTAGCTTACATCGCCAACCTCTGACAAAACTTTGCGTTGCCCAGTCTGTTCACTTCAAACCAATTGATGGAGACACACCTAACAGACTGGTTTAACAGCAGACATTTTGACATGTCATAGCAGGAAACTCACAGGTGTATTAATGAGTGCTGCATCCCATGTAGGGGAGGTCCTGCTATTGTGCTACTGTGACTGGGACACTGTAATGGAACTGAGCTGGTGTTACTAATATTTAGACAATAGTATGAAAACATGTTTATGTGCAATTTATTTTAAAGGGGTCAGAAGACAAAAAGCCCCGACACTAGAAGGTAGATATCAATATCTGCCAAATGCTCCATGACTTCTTAAACCTAAAGCCTCAGACATTCCCTGTTCACCCTTTTCTGACAGACTGTCCTTTGCAGTGAGTAAAGATGATCCTGGCACACATGTTTTCTGGATATTTTCCTCTTTATGTTATTTATAGCTCTCTTTATCGTCTCTGAGGCCACCAGACTCCTTTGGCAAAAACTGTCACGGTCCTGCGTGCCCAGTTACCCACTCAGTACTTTTCCATTCAACCTGCCTCCGCTCCACTCTGCCTGCCAGCCACTCCCACCTCGTCAGTCACCTCCTTTCACCTGCTCCTGCAGCTGCTGCTCATCTCCAATCAAGCCAGTATTTAAACCGCAGCTTCTCAGTCACCCGCTGCCAGATTGTTCTTCTCTGCCTCCATGCACGACTCTCCAGCACTCATTCTCGGACTGTTTACACGTTGCCAGCCTCTGACTTACCTGCCTCGTCTGAATCCTGGCCCCGACCTGCCTTCTTCTCGCTCCCCGCTCGTGTGTCCATCTCGATTTTTCACTCTCCTCGTTATCGATTCATTACCTTCTCGACAACGTCTCCTGCAACCTCCTGTACGGTACCATTGCACACCACTGAACTTTGCTGTGTGTTTTGAGTCTGCATTGCTCACCCTGTGTTCTCCTGCTCCCCGGTTCGGCTCGCTCATCTGGAGCCTCCAGGTCCGCCTCGAGCCACAGCGGGTCCTGGACCCACAAGATTGAACTGAACTGTGTTAGCACGTGCTGTTTATACGGGATTCTGTCAAAGCTTCCAATAAAGGTCATTACCAACAATACTTCTTGTACTATTTTCTGTGTTTGGGTCCAGAATACACCTGTAGTCCAGCGACTCCTGTGTTCTGTGACATAAAATTACTGGTTTTGTCAAAGGAGTTTGGTACATTTCTTAGCTTCCTACACCGGTACTCCTGCTGCTTCTCCAAACTGCACAGTTAAAAAATAAAATGTTGAGAAAAACACAAAATATCAAGCCAATGTGATGCAATAGATTTTGGAGTTTTCTCTACTTTTGTTGACTTCACTAGGGTTTACAAGTTTTAAAAAAAGAGTTCTGCCAGCTTGGATCCTCTTGTTTACTTAATGATGATCTTCTTGTGAGGATAACGATGAAATTCTTGCTTCAGTGTGTTTCTACCTTCAAAAAATATAGACATGCTGGTTGAATAAACAAACAGTTCTAAGTTCAGTGAAATTAAACTTTGCCTTCTTAAAAGTGAATAAAACGACAGCTGGATTAGTTGACAGCTACAGTAAGTGACAGCTAATTAGTTGAAGCCTTATTATAGTTATTATAACGGATATGTGAATGAATATTGTTCTCATTTCTTTTCTAGTTAAAAACATTATTCACTGTTAAATATGGCTGCTGTAATTGCAAGTCAAAAATCCGTCTTATACTGACTGAAAAATCTTGCAAACAAAACAATAGAGAGAAGTTTTTTTTTATCCAGACAAGTTTTTGTTAGTTGCATGTTGCAAAGCCAAAGTCAGATTAATCTGAAAACTTTAATGAGATTAACAATTATCATTTTTAAAGGGATAGTTCACCCAAAAATGAAATTTCAGTTTTTATCTACTGATCCTCATGCCAGTTGAAGGTTGGATTTAGTTTTTTAGTCCAGAAAACACTGCTGGAGTTTCACAGGAAAACAGTGTTGCAGAATCTCTCAAACAGTGGAAGTGAATGGTGACCAGTTCTCAAATTTAAAAAAACAAAACAGTAAAGAAATAAAATGCCTCCATACTGCTCGTCTGGTTTAATCCAAGTCTCCTAAAGCCCCGACATGCCAAGTTGATTTGGAAGACGTCACTTACACGTCACTTTTCAGCCTGAATCTTCACTGTAGATCTTCAGCTTGGAGCCACATGCACACTGTCTGAACTGGTCTCCATTCACTTCCATTGTTTGGGAGATTCTGCAACTAACAGCATGCATTCTGTGGACATTCAGCACCGTATGAGCGTGAGTAGATAATGACTGAATTTTCATTTTTGGGTGAACTGTCCCTTCAAGGTGTGGGGGCGTGTCGATCAACATCTACTGCAGGTAACAAACTGACAGCCCCACTTCACAAAAACCCAAACTATCCCTTTAACCACAGAGCTGTAGGATCATATAACTGTTGTTGTTAAATCTGTTCACATATTTGTTGTTCTAGAGACACTAACAAGCAACCTGTGTGGTCGGACTGAATTATTGAAGTCTGATATTTTTAATAATGAACAATTCCTCAGCTTTGACAGAACCTCGTCGAATCTTATAGTTCCTTTAATTTTTCATTTCATACATTTTTCTGTCTGCGTGAAAACTCAAAGTAATACTCATCAACACTAAAGCATATTTCCCTCTGGTGAAATACAGCAGTCCTGTTCTGCTCTCAGTGTCTGCTGTATTTCTAAGGAAATGTAAAGCTTTCAGTATTACAGGCAGAGCCTCAGTCTCTCCTCCTGTAGTATAAATCTTTACTCAGTGTGCGGTGCCAAGTCCGTGTGGCTGCGAGGATTCCTGTCCTAATGCACGAAAAAAGCTGTAAAATGTTAACACACTGCCACTATAAATTTAGAGAGGACGACCCCTCTGTGGCTAAAGTACCATAAAACCGAGGCTGGTCTGCCTCCTGTACCTACTGTCCCTTCTTCTTTACGTCCCTGCTCACACACATCCCTGCAACTTTTAAAACTCAGCACTTCACTTTCTGTGCACTATGCTAATTTTTTAATACTTCTCATAGCCTTAAAACACAGCTATGCACTGCATGTGCTCAGGTAGTGAAACTAAAGATTCGCTCTCTCTCGTTAACGTTGATGCTCATTTGTTCCCGTGCGCGCGTGTTTGTGCGAGTGAAGTTGTCTCGTTTGTGTTCAGGAGGAATCAGTTGCACAAACAGCAGCAGCAGCGTGTCTGTGATGGAGGAGCTAAAGTCTCCGAGCTGTCAGCCCCGTCTTCTCCCGGCACAATCCCTACCTGATGTACGATGCAGTATTCATGCCGCGATACACAAGTGATCCGCACAAAATGAGTTGGAGGGGATGTTACATAAAGTTCAGCCCTTCACTTTGTCCCACAGATGATAGTGAACCTGTATTAGTTTGGATTTTCCACTCCATTAAACAGTGTGTGTTTTTCAGTGAGGTGGGTTAAACTGCCATTTTTATTTATTTTTATTTTTTGTGCGTTGTTATTTTTGAGCTGTGTATGTTTGTGTACTAATTATAACGTAAGAGGAGGTGTGAGTGTTCTTCTTTCATTATTCCACAGTGTCACAGTGCCCGGTCACGAGTAGCTGCAACATTTATTGTTGTGTGCTGATTAAACAAATGAGATCCAGCCTGCAAAAGAGAGCGTGTTTGATTAAAAAAAGAAGTATTAATAAGTGAGCTTTTGATGCGTCTGAATATATTTTTTATGGTCATATTTTTGGGATTTTATGACTGTGGAGAGATATCAGGACATGACAGGAGGGAGCGATGTGGAGTGACATTTAAAGGCATTATGTGTAACATTTTGCATTAAAATGTCTTATGACCACAGCTATGTATTTCACAGTACGACAGCTGTCTCAGAAAATATCATGTACACAGTTATCATTTGTTTGTTTGTTAAACAACTGTTTTATTATAATTTCACAAAGTATTATGTCCTCTTTTTACACACTGATCAGGTAGAATTCAACACCATAGATAAAATGGTACCAAATCATACCGGAGTACTGCAGCGACCCTAATCTCAAATGTCCACAGAAATCCGTAATTTTATATAAGGTAACGGTGAGTTTCATTAGATTTTGTCAGTGGTGTCATGTCACCTTCACAGCCTCTAGTTCCTGTAACGTCCAGAGTCAGATGATATGTGAGCGAGCGAGGAAGGAAGTCTGTGAATGTGACAAAACATAACGTGAATAATACATTTAATACACGATTTAATTCTGAGTCACGTCGGGTAGATGTTCATCAGCGATGGTGGTTGTTAAATAATGAAGACAACAACTCCCATGATCCCTTGCTACGTCAAGACATCATTGTTATTGTTTTAAATCAGAGACCCACAGCAGGAGAAACTACTAAGGCTGCCCCCTGAAAGTTGATCAGCAGAATCATCAGTCGGACCCGTCGGTCGACTGAGATTCTGTCGAGTCGTGCAGTCTGTGTTTTTTGTGTGCGTGTGTGCATTAGAATAAAAACAGAAAAAAAGTTTAGGCAAAGAAAAGCAGTTTTATTTATAAAGCACATTTCATGCACAGACGTAGATTCAAGATGCTGTTCAGAGGAGAAGAAACAACACGGTGGAAGTTAAAACAGTTAAAACAACACAACTAAAAAGAGCAAAATCAACA
>JAJHUR010107777.1:0-23986 GCA_027495735.1 Lutjanus campechanus | reverse complement strand
GGCTCTGCACAGGCACTTCTCTCCCCAAAATCACTGTTGCTCAGTAGATGGGTCCAAGTGATGTTCTGATCATATTTAAAGAAAAAGAAATTGTCAAAGTTTTTCTGTCCTGGCCTGTGCACATCCCATGATGCCAGTTTGTGATGTTTTCAGTCAGGATGCTTTCAACTGCTCCTCTGCAGAGGTTGACAACATCAGTGCACAGGAATGTTGCCTTCTTAGGTTTTCTTATGAAATTCAGCTGTTTCTGAGCTTTCTTTAACAGGGTGGAGATGTGTGTCCATGACAGGTTCTCTGTGATGTTGATTCACAGGGACCAAATATTGTTCTCCTGCTCCAGCACAGCTCCAGTGCCTCATTATTCCTTTTTTATATTAACAATCAGCTCCGTTGTTTTCTGATCACCTCTCTGCAAGACTGTTGATTTCCTCCTGATATGAAATTTCATCATTGTTTAAAATCTGTCCGATGATGGTGGTGTCATCTGTGAACTTCACTATAGACTTCTCTCCATGTCGGGGGCTGCAGTCATGGGTGTACAGAAAATTAGCAAACTTGAAAAATTGGAAAATTGAAAAATTCAACAGCGATGTCTCTTTCTAGAAATCATGACCCAGTTACTGAAGAGACCTTGTTGTAACTGGAGCTACTTTATATCTACAAGAAAGAGAAAGTAGTTCCTATGTGAATTACTTACGAGGTCTGTGGATTATCATGAGTAACCAGGTCATGATTTCTGGAGAGAGACATTGCCATTTTTTCAGATGTATTTTTCCACACTTTGGCTGTGTTGCTTAAGTACTTTAGGAATCCATTTCTGTTTAAAATCATGGTACTGTCATGGCAGCTCATCACACTGATGGTCTCAGTGACTGAGGCTAAATTTGACTGATGCATCAGCAGTTAAAATTCTCAGTCTGTGCCCACGATTTTGTTGAATGGATTTTTGAGTCATTCATCAATATGAAAGAGTCATGGGATGTTGTTTGGTTAAAAAAAAAATTCTGGACATACTGCAGGCCTCCATATGGGATCAATTTCAGATATCAGGGAAAAGCAAAGCTTTGGAATATCTGGGTTGTAATTGTTCTCTTTTGATCAATATGTGGGCTTTTTGCAAATGAATCGTATTACATGACAAATCAAACAAACACTGAGCAAAACCGTGATTCAGTATAATGCACATGCTCAGTGAGGGAGATGAACAAAAACTGTCACTGAATCTCTGACACACATGACTTTGTCACATGATCACATTCACTGTGCTCCACCAACAGAATTAACACATTTCAGTTTTTAGTTTTAGTTTAGTAAAATTCTGTTATAATCTATTTGGCTCTTCTTTGGCTCTGAAAGATCACCATCTTCCATCGACAGGTTTTACTGTGGGAAAAAAAGTCATGATGTCATGATCACCTTTATCACTCAATAAATATCTTTGACAGCCATGTTTTAAAACCACAGTAAGATGTTTTAAAACAGTGACATTCTTTAATGAAATTACCCTGGCCCTGCTTCTGGTGTTTCTCACTGAAGGAAAAAAGGTTTGTGAAATCAAATAATCGATAGGCCTACATTTAGATGTGACATAATCAATTAAAATTACTCTCCAGTTAAGGTTCAAAGTTCAATTTATTCAACTCAAAAAACATGAAAACTACAGTGCTCCCATCCTAATCAACCAAAAGAGAGAAAACAAATACCCGGAAAATAAAAACATAAATAAATACCACACAAACGTTCCATGTTCCTGTTAAAAGAAATGTACAAACAACAGCAAAAGAATCAAACTGTTAGTAAAATTGAAGTGTTAAAGTAAATTAAATTCCACATCCTCTTTATATTTTGTTATACTGCTGTGTGAAAAGAATGATTTAGTTTGTGTGACAGGTGGTCTTAATCTGCTGCTGTGTTCAATAAGTCCATCCAGTCTGACCTCCAGTTGAAGTCTAATCAGTCTAATTTTAAAAGTGTCAGACTGCATCGGTGACATATAATCCTTCAGCAGAATTACTGTCTAAAATTTGTGACTAATATTTTCAGTGTTATGCTGAAGCACAAAGCAGAGATGCATCATTCTCCAAAATTTTCTCAAAAGACAGTCAGTCAGTGATATCAGAGCTTTCACCTGAAATGCGGATGCGAACAAACTGATAACCTGAAGGCAAAATTAGACTTATTTCAAATGAAGATATTTGCAGGGTTGAGAAACTGATTAGAATTCACTATGAGGTGTAAGACATGTAGAAAAAAGGCTTGTAAGATACTGTGCTGCCGCAAAAATTTCTGCATTTGCCATTCTTCCTGTTTCCAAATGTACAAAAGTCTGAGACAAATTTGTAATAGAATAAAAATTATGCAAAGATGTTTTAAATTCTTTAGTGATGATGTTGAATTTTGGTGGATTTACTCTGTAGCATGGAGGCACATTGTCTCTTACCAATTTTAAAGGATTTTGTATCGATTGAAAGTTTGATCAGTACAGTGTAATTAAAAATAATTTATTTCTTAAAGCTGTTACAAAGAGTTTTTAACTGTTTATGAAATAATTTATTCCTGATGCATCTATATGACCTACATAAGCAAACGAGACCATCCACGAGAAGATCAGTTATTTCAACATCATTACGCTTTATGGCTGCCACCAGGTTAGATTCTCCTTGAAATCAGATGAAAAGCTTATCTTTATCTTTTCCAGGCAAGCAGTGGATAGTATGTTTCCAGTTAAATAGAGGCAGGAAAAGATTATTATATTCAAATTTTTTTCACTTATTCTTGTGGTTAGTACAGTGGAAACACTACTGGTTTTGTCTTCGGGGCCTCCAAAATCAACACAACATGACGGTTCCTAGTAGTTGGATGGATTTCATGATGTTTTTAATTTTGATCAAAGCATTTTTTTTTTTTATCCCATTAGACCTCCAACACTGCAACATTAGCCAAGCAGGAAGTGAACATGTGGACAGTTTCTTTCCAAAAAGGTCAGACCTCAAACAAAAACTGTATTGTTAGACCAACGTGTATCAGCTTGTAGCTTTCATCAGGGTCATTTAAATAGGATAGACATGAAACATTAAAAAATCCAAAAAGGTAAAGAATATACAGTATATATATATATATGTATATATATACAGCCAGTCATATACATTCACACATGTATCAGCCAATAGGGCACCTTTGAAGACGGGTCAGGCCTATGGAGAGTCCAGCAAAAGACATGGTTTGTGAGGGTCATGGGGGGCGCGGAGCCACTGCAAGGGGGGCACGAAAGATCAGGGGAGGAAAAAAAGAGTGAAACAAAGCTGAATGAATATGGTCTATGTAGGGGGAATAAACACATGAGTTTGCTGTTTCTATCCAGCTGACCTTTATTTTGCTAAAATTTAACTTTTGAATTCTTTTTTTTATCAGTTCCATCCCCAATTGAAAATTTTGTGGTGGGGGGCTTGAACTTTTGTTCACTTCAGAAAGGGGGGCATAGTGGAAAAAGTTTGGGAATCACTGATCTTAATAATGCTTTGACAGAATTTCTTCTAATTTGAAAAGAAATGTTAATTTTGACTTAAGGAAGAACTGATTGATTTTTGTGGTAAAAGGTCAAAGTTCAAGGTCACTGTGACATCATAATGATCGGCTCTCTATCAGTCCTCTGTAAAAAGTCTCTAAATGAAGACAGCATGTTCACAGCAAATTATTTACTGGAATCATTAATGTTAATGTAGTGATAAAGACACACCTTTTATTTTAATTCCTTCAGAGTCTTCTTTACATTAAATTATCCAGACATGGATATAAAGTGGAACCTGACTGGTTGGCGAAGGCATACAACCAGGAGGCAGTAAGTCTAGTTTATAAACAGTCATTTTCAAACTTTTAGTGCCCAAGGCACACCATAGGGCAAGCCAAAATCTCAAGGTAAGTCTATATTCATATCCATGCAAAACAGCCTCTATATAAGCCAGACAGTTATTAGAAATGAGGTAATGAAACTGAAAAGAGGGAGAGAGGGACACCAGTAAGGTTTTTAAATTTATTTTTCTAATAGAATTTCATAGAATTTCCCGAAATAAATGTGTAAAAGGTACTGATATAGTAAATAAAAATTAATTGACTTTGAAATGAGTTTGTGATGCTTCACATCTTGTCCAAGAGTATATAGGAGGTGTTTTTGGTGGCTTTGCTTGAAAAGTCATCTTTTCTCACATCTACTGGGAGGCAGATGATTTTGAGGTCAATAGAATCTTCAGACATGGATGACCACGAGAAGATGAGCTCGTAACAACAGGAAGTTCTTCTTCTGATGTCCATATCACAAAAAACAAACAAACAAACAAACAAAAAAGTTCTCATCAGTCTGACATAAAGACTAACATTAAAGTACTGAGGAATCTAGTTCTACCTCAGACATACACACATTGCAGAGACAAAACAGGTTGTCACTGCCTTCCAATAAAACCTATGAATGATTTCAGATCCAAATCTGTTCCAGCAGTTATTCATGGGACCATTTTTAGACCTACCACCACTATGGTTAAGGCTTGCTGTTGTTTTGCTGCTGGTGAGGACAGTCTCAAACACAGACACAAACTGTCCTTAGGATACTTTGTCACCTGAAAGCCTGAACCAAGGTTTGACATCAGCGTGCTGTCGGTTCAGTTCTTCTCTCTCATCCTCTTGGAAAATAAGTGAAAATTGCCAGAGTTTTTGTGAGTTTTTCAAACTGACTTTTTTATTAAAGGGATAGTTCACCCAAAAAATGAAAATTCAGTCATTATCTGCTAGGTCTCAGGCGATTGTAGTTTGGGTTTACTTTTTTGTCATTGTTGCAGAATCTCCCAAACAATGTCAGTGAATGGTGACCAGTTTAAAAAACATATACAACAACAAAACAAACAAACAAACAAACAAACCAAAAAAAAAAGTCTCAATACTGCTCGCCTGGTGTAATCCAAGTCTCCTAGAGCCCCAACATGCCAAGTTGACTTGGAAGATGTCAGTTACACCATGTTTTCAGCCTGAATCTTAACATGTAAATGTAAATGTGTGGGAAACAAGAATATGACCCTCATACAAACTAAACGTATTATTCTGGCAAGGAACAAAGACTGGGACAAATGGTTATTGGCTGATGAAGGAAGTGAGAGCAGGTGTGTGATTGGGTGGGTCAGGTGATGGGAAAAAGAGGGAAAGTCGGAGGGCATCTGGTGGATTACTGGAGAATAGCCTTGAAGGGCCTGGAAAACAGTAATGTGCGTGGGAACAAGGGACTGGGAGACAGACCGTGATATTAAATAGAATTAAATAGAATTCCTCTCTTTCTGATACAACTGGGAGACTGAGATTTTTTTTTTATGAAGCAGCCCTGAAACTGAGCCTTGCTGGAGGGGAATGAAGAAAGAAAAAGGCACTGAAGGTAAGTTATAACTCAATGCTCAGTCTTCAGCTGAGCTGGTACATAGGGTGGAATGACAATCTACATAATGCTGACATGTCTGCTTAGAGGCTGTGGAACATACAGTATGTAACCTAGGTTTTCATTATCACATTCAGTTTAGAGGGTGAATCCCAACAACTTTGGCCAGACCTTGGCTTTTTCTCCGGTTCCACCTCGAGATTCAAAGTTTTGGTTCAGAGTAAAATATGTCAACAATTGGATGGATTACTATGAAATTTGGAGGAGACATTCATTTCTCCTTTAGGATGAACTGTAAAAATATTTGATGATCCTATCCATCTTCATCTAGCTTTATTATCAGATCAAAAATGTGATTTGTTCACTGTGACAGTGAGCAAACATTTGTGACACAAAATGAAGCTGAACAAGAAAAACCATACCATAGAAAAAACATAACACCCTTAAACCCAATTTCAATCCGGCCTCTACACACTCCAGGCTTACAAACGACACTCCTCTGAGGTGCAGCAGCTCCTTTGTGTCCAGGATGTAGGAAACACCATCAAAATTAGTTTTGGTTATTTCCAAAAAAAAAAGTTACTTTACCTCAAACAGACATTTGAGAGACATTTTTCATGCACACATGATAGAATGAGATGAAAAAAAAACGTGCGTCTGTCATTGCCACTTACAAGTTTGTTAGTGATGTTTATAAGATTATTGTTTAAATATTTATTTAATTACAGCATCCATCAGGATGAATGTTCCTGTTTCTGTCGGGAAAAGGCGAGCACATCCAAAGCTTGCCGGTGTATTTTCACCCTCCCCCTTATTTAAGTGACCCTCCACAGCCTTAAACTTTAATGTCATAATTTAGTCAAAATGTGAGTTTCTCCTATGACATTTCCATCATCCTCAGTGTTCAGTAACTCAGTAATTAGCAAATGGTATACTAACATACTAAACTAAGATTTCAAACACGGTAAACATTGGCTGATACCTCAGAAACATATGTTAACATTGTCATTGTGAGTATGTTAGCATGCTGATGTTAGCATTTAGCTCCTGACTACAACCTATTACATGAAACTTCTAGCATGGCTGTCTCTTGTCAGCTTTGGTTATTTCCTTAACAGCTGGCCACTGTAGTTTTTAGCAAACAGTCTTTAAACAGGAGTAAATAGTGCATTTGTTTGGGACTGCTTGCAACCAAGGATTAACACACTCGAGGGCTTTCATACTATCTATCCTAAGAGTTAGCCCTAGGATAACTTTGCTCCCTTTCAGAAGCGCATTGTTAGCAGCTATATGATTGACACTGCACTTCTACTAGCCCTGGGTTATATGTATAATGTAATGCAGCTAACACTGGCAGGTTTTAGCCCGGGGTTTAATTGATTTAGCTCTTGGCTAATTCAGGGTTAGCCCACTTTGAAATGTGCCAATGTGAAAGCGTTCTTAGCCTGGGGCCAGTGGTTCCCTTAGCCTGCAGGTAAGTGCAGTGTGTAAAGTCCTTTTGGTGTGCTAGTGAGTATTTAGCCTACAACATCCAGACAGTGCATGTGGGACAGTGTAGCCTAATAAACTACAGTAGCCTAACATGTTCATGGTAATGGAGGAATATGTCATCCAGTGCAACAGTGTGACTCATGGTTTTAATAGTTTTGATCAACAATAAAGCTTTTTGGCACAGAGGAGTAAGATCAACCAGGCTTTGGTGTAGACAATATTTGTTTGGAGAATGAATTAATGCATTATGTTGCAGACTTAGTATGAGTCAGTGCTATAAAAACACTTAGAGGAGCAGGCTCACCTTCTTCAGTCCACACTGGAAAACACCCTGGGCGAGGATTAGCAGAGCTCCTGTAAAAATGTGTTGAATTCTGTGTTGAGTTCTGGTGAGATACATTTTCTTTTTCTTTTTTCTTTTTCCCATTGTCTTATTTCACCAATGGCTGAATGAAATACAAATAATTGGCCATGTAAGTTGGTGTTGCAGAAAAGCAAAGCACTGCCTTTGCTGCTCAGTGGTTCAGTGTGACCTTGTTCATTGTCGATGTTGCACTTTCAATGTCACTCTGACTTGTGCTTGGAGGAGCCAAGCATCCTTTTGGAAGAGATTGTTAATTGAGGTAGAAAAATGGTTGAAGGAGGATTACTTTGTCCCTGCCTGCTACTAAAAAAGTAATTCAATAAAAACATCACTGAGCTCTCATAATTACTTTCTCAGTGACTGGTTGAACATTATTATTATGTTCAGCTGTAGCCTACCTCATGCAATCAGACTTAATTGAGGAAGAGGTTTTGTTTGAGTTGATGATTTTGGTGGGTAAGATATGTCTGAAAGCTACTGTATAAATGAGACATCAGGGAGAGAGAAGGGAAGAAGAGTTATACAAATGTTTCAGTATTAGCAACCTAAAGATATTTGACTGCAATAATTATACTTTCCTTATTATGTAGAACAAAACTTGAGTTCTGTGCTGAATATTTGGCCATATGGTCCATAACTGAGGTACATCGGCATTTTAAAGATGGTACTGTTTTTGATAAGTCACAGAGTTAAAGGGATAGTTTGGATTATTTGATGTAGGTGATGTACTTATGTATAGTCAGTGTATTACCTACAGTATATGCTGGTTGGCACACCACATGTTTGGAGAAGCTGAGAGGAGTACTGGTGCAGGAGGTTGAGCAATGCCCTGTTGTGATCAGGGTCAGCACCAAAAGGTCTTTTAGCCACTCAAAAAAGGACCATCTAAAACATTTCATATCAGCTTAAGTGTATGCTAGAATATTTTTCACCACTGTACTTTGCTGTTAGGCAACCCTTTCCAGTGGGAAACAGTCATTACATAAGCCAAATATCACTGTCTCCAAACCAACAAAACCAATTGAACACGGGAGATGATGGTCTACCGCTGCCTCAATGGATTGCCTTGTTTGTGGTATTGTGAGACTTCTGTGTTTTAAAAGGACAGTTCGACTCAACCAGTCACACAACAACACAAATAAACTGATGAATTTCCTAATTTAGGCCATGGAGTTTGATTGGTTTAGAGAGAGCGACATTTGGCTTGAATAACGGTGGTTTTCCTTTGGAAAAAGCTGTCCGATGACCAAGTAAAATGGTGAAAACATTCTAAATATAGCATACACTTTTAACTGATTTTTTTAGGTGGACCTCTTTTGAGTATACTTCTCTCCGCTTCTCCTAACTGAGGACATGCCGACCACCATCTCCTGTAAATAATATACTGACTATGGATAAGTACACCATACAACCCTATTTCAAATGATCCAAACTATCCCTATAAAGAGAAAAATATTTATCTATAATATAGTTATATTAGTAGCTGGCCAGTGTTAATGATCCTGCTTTCTCGAGACATGTGTTGGCTCAGTGGCTCTGTGAAGGAAGAGGAAACACATACTATTAATTTACTAATCATGAAATTGTGAGCGCACACAGCTGAACATGTAAAGGACCATGTTCTGAGGAGAGATCAGTGAGGAGGGAATTAAGAATGATTTGTTTGGATGACTTTTGCATTTTAACTGAGTGCCAAGGTTATATTTACAGTAAGGTTATGGCACTGTCTGAGAAAAGTTTGGCAATGGTGAAGGTGAAGGTGTTTACAGTATGTGTCTGTCAAATGGAGAAAACTTGGAATGAAGTTGCCTGTTAGAGATTTTTAAAGGCTGCCACTGTCAAAACAAACTTTTAAGGCTTGATTGAAGATTTAAATTCTACTTTATAACATACTGTGCATTCACTAAGCCAAAACAGAACTCTTTAACTTTAAATGTTCAAACAGTGAAAAGAAAAACATATTTTTCTCTTACAGAAATAAAGCAAAAGAGATCCCAAAAACTTTTCTTAAAGTTAGAATAAGACTTTTCAGTTGCTGTTTGTAAACGCACCAGAAATAGTTGATTGTTCAGTCTTATTCCTAAGTTGTTAAATACCAGTGCTTTGGGTTGGTATAAATCATACAGGAATTTAGTAGAATGAACTAATCTTTTCCCTTTAACTTAACATAATTTGAAATGATGAGTTGAATGAATGTTCTGTACAGAGTTCAAGCAACTCATTAAATTGAGTTTCCAAAGAAACATGATCAGCATATTAAGAGACCTCCCAACATGCAGTGTTTGAGGGTTAAAACTCCTCTTAGACCCCCATTTTTTAGACTTTTTAAAGAAGAAAATATGATGAAAACTTGTCGTGTGTCTCCAGTTCACTTTTAGATAAGGCACGGCTGCTTGTTTCTTCAATAATGAAAACACTGTGAACCATTATGAAGGTTAGTATTGAATTTAGTCCCCTTGCACTTAAGATTTAATAAATTCACTGGAAGTAATTTCACATATTGCATTTGTGCCATTGCTGGTACAAAGTAGCTCCAACAGGAGCAGGAAGTGTTTTGTGTGAAATGAAGAACGGACTCTCAAAACAGGGAAAATGTAAAAGGAAAATAAATTTGTTTGTAGTGTTCATCAGTGTGACTGAAGAGTTGTTGGTTCAACTTAACATCTTAAGTTTTTTGAACATGTTTTCTCAACTGAACTAATATCAAGTTAGAAATGTTTATTTGTTTTGAATCATTATAAAATTACCTCAACTTTTCTTTTCAAATTTAGTCAACTTAAAATTTGAAGGCAGCCTGAACACTAACTTTTTTAAGTTGAAACAAATAGTTTAGTTTTACAGTGAGAGCATCCTGAACACAGCAAAAATAATGATAACATAAGAAAATACAGGCAGAGGACGGCAGGGTCTCTGCAGATGCAGCCATCACCCCTCACTTATAGTGGGTCATAACTTAAAGCTATAACAAGAAGTTTTTAACTCATTATTAAACCAGCTTAATACTGAAGCCCTTGAAACAAATGAGATCAGCTGTTTCTATATAGTTATCCTTAATGGCTGCCTCCGGGTCAGATCCTCCTTGAAATCAGATGAAACAAGCCTGTGTTTACATTTTCCCAGGGAACATTATTGTAAGCAGTACATTAGGTAAATTAAAAGCAAGGAGATTTTTATTTAAATAATCTTATTTTTGATGTTATATTTTGCAGTTATGGTGGAGGAAACACTGCCACTTTTCTCCATGTGGGGCTCCAAAATCAACAAAATATGAACGTTGTAGTAGCTTTAAGTGATGGTTGAAAGGGATTATTTTTGTGAGTCTATATTATTTTGTTTTTGTTTTGTTTTGGTTTTTTTGTTTTTTTTTTAAAGAAAATCCTGTATAGTTTGACAGTAAAAAAAATAGGTCCACATTGTTGCTGTAATTGGCATCATTCTTCACAAAGACATGTACTGAGTCTTAATTGTGAAGGTGATATTGCCTTTGACAAAATGATAAATCACTGTTGGCTCAGACTCAGAGTTGGAGGTGACTTAATGACTGAAGAGACCATCAAATTTAGACTTTGGCACATGCACCGCAGGCAATTTGAAAGTCTAAACTTGTGTTATTTGTACGCAGATTGAAGGCACGATATGTCTTTACTGGTGCTTTCTAACCTTTTGGTATAAGGATTTTCCAACTAATAAAACAATCAGACTTTTTCAGCAAGCCTGATCAACTCTTGAACTGAAGATATGTTTGATTAACTTTGTGCACAAAGTCACTTCCAATTTCAAATCAGTTATAAAAATGTGAAAATATCATATTGAGGAGAAAAAATCAGTATAACCATAGATCTTGTTATGAATGATCTTAGTAAGATGAAATAGTTGCTTCTGAAATTATTATTCATGAACAAAAAACAAAAAATTGAACGCATCACACTTGTCAAGAGGCCCTCAGTTAGACTCCTGCGTGGAGGTGTGTGGGACAATTAACCACTAAATGAACGACTGGATTAAACAAAGATAGTTTCCTGACTCACTGTCAAACCCACTGGATTAATTTAAAGATATTCTCTGTGGTTCATTGACCACATTTGACCTCATGTAACATATTAATCAAAACATGACATTTGGGCAGATGTGCAAGATGTGAAAGCATGAAGGTGATTATCTTCTGACCTGTTCAAAGTGACTGACCTGCGGTTCAAGTTGAGTTGTTAAACTCTAAATATGAAACTGTGTGTTGAATTAGAAATCATTAGAGCTCCTCATACTTTCAGGCAAAATTAATGTCATATTTGACTTTGGTACAACATAGACCTTTTTTAATATGTTTAATATGTTTAGCTGTTAAGACTTCATTAGCTCATATCCATCTCCACATTTCTTCCACTAATCTGAAAAAAAGGAATCAAATAGGCAAAATAACTTCATAAAAAGTCATTTAAAAATTGCTACAGAATCTTTAAAAAAACTCAGTTTGCTTTAGTTTTTGAACATATTAGATTTCTGATTTTCAAATGACTAAAAGAAAAACCAAAATGTCAGTTACATAATAGCTCATATTCACATGCAGTTTGTGAGGCTTAACCATATTTATGCCATCACAATAATTTGACAGGTTCTGTATACTCTGCAATCAGTTTGTGAGTCTGTTGTATAGCGCTTTCTCTGGCTGTAAACAAATGTGAAGCTGATGTGAGCTAATTGAAGGTCCACCGCTGCTTTGCTACAGCAGCCACAAATACTGTCTAGTCTAACCCGTCATCTGAGTGGACAAAGTGCACAGACCTCTGAAATTAAAGCAGTTCCATTTCCTGCTAATACAAAGGATTGTCTGAATGGGTTGCAAGGTAAACAGCAAAACAACAGTTAAGAAGGATATGTTTATGGATGCAATAGATAATGCATGGACTTCAGAATTTAAATGTCTTTGTTTAATTTCTAAATGTCATTAACAAAAATGTCTGCAGTCAAATTAACAGGTTAATGGACAAATAAGAAAAGCAGTTGTGTACGCGAGTGATTCACATTCCACTGCATATGTTTGGGATATGCAGATAACCTCATTTTCAAATACAGATGATAGATTCTGGTACAATTTTATTCAGAACGAACACATGTGGGTCCTGGTATTAGACACAGGTAGCACTGCAGACTTGGAACAACAATGACACAGAAAGTGATTCAATCTTAAATACATGTAGTACAGTGGTGAAAGTAAAGACCGTGTAATCTTCTAAGCATTTTCTGGTCTTGCACACAAGCCTTCGAGGGACCTCGAAAAGGCTGGCAAGAAGAGTTTGTTTCTGTTTGCAATTTTTTATTTTAGTGTTATCACTAAATTAAAACTGACTTAATACACTGGTTGAGAGACTGAACTTTGGATAAAAAAAAACAAAAAAACAAGCTCATCCCATACAAAAAGCACGAATGGTTTAATCCGCACTGTACTAGTATTCATCTCTAAACGCAGCTACTTGAACCAAGTGACTTCTAATGATGGAGCACCAGTGTCACACACCAGCACAGCTGAAACTGTGAGCTCATGAAGTGGCTACTGAAAGTTATTTTTTACCCACTTGTAAATCTGACCCAACCGGGCAAATGATAAAAAAAATAATAATTATACTATGAAACTATTTCTAATCTATTAATCATTAAAGGAATTTTTCATGCAAATATGGCAGAAAATGCTGTTTCAACCTTTCAAATATGGAGATTTCCTGCTTTTCTTTTCGTTTATTTTCATATCAAACACATCACCTTAGGATTCGAAAGACTGGGATGGGCACTTTTCACCATATTTTCTGGCATTTTATTGACATTGCAGTTCTAGATTAAACATGACATAACTAAAATCTTGTTATTTAATACCTACTAATAAATAAAACTATTTGTACAGAGCCAAGTAAAAGTTGACTTTGGGAAAGTAGTTTTCTGACCCACCTGAACGGCTAGGAAAGTGAAAAAAAGACATTGACGTTGAACTCTGTATGACCCAGAATTTTGTGTGACACCCCTGATCTTAAAGCTGGATACGTGCAGTAGACCTTATCCTCTTGTGCTGAAGTCACAGGCTTTGAATTTGTACTCTCTGAAAAGTTTTGAATACCACAAACAAAAATCCATAGACGATTGTATTTCTATGATGCAGTCCCTCTATTCGCCACTAGATGCTGGGTACACGGAGAGACAGATTGCACCAAAGTTCTGGAGAAAACTCCCCCAGTGTCATTGTGGTGTCAGCAAATGTAACACTGTTTAACAACCCCAGCATTTAAATGATGCTCAAGCCCAAAGATATGTATATTAATGCATTTCTTTAACTATGCAAGCATATGAATTAGGTGTAAACCATTCCTTTAGAAATGTAGAGAATGGATGAAATCACAGACACACATGTTGATTAGTTAAACTCACAAAACTATCAAAATAAAGAACACATATACATATACTTTTTATACAGCAATAAGCAATAACCAACCCATTCCTACTTTTTTCTCACTATTTTTCCACGAAATGTACAAGAAAAGCTTAAGAAAAGAAAAGTCATACAGAGAATACAGAATTCATACATGAGACACAGACATTACAGACCACTGTCACCAGGACTGCATCACAATTTGGACTGTATGTTGTTAGCAGATAAGCAGATTGTATTGTCTGCTATGCAACGTTTTTTTTTCCATTCAATGAGGAGCATCTGGATTAAGGAAAACAAATGTCAAGAGGGAAGAAAAACTGAGGTATCGACAATACAAATTTGGATATGATAATATTTAGAAAATGGCAGACAGGAATGAGAATAAAGAAACTTTTTGATTATTTTGACTGCTACACAGGTGCTCATAAAGTACAATCAGTGACTGCAGAGTTGGCACCTGTTATGTAATATAAACTCCACTGTTAGTACAGTATATTTATAATACAATATAAAATGTTTTACAACCAGCAATTCTAGCAGCACAGCTGGGAAAAATGGTGATAAACACAACGTACATGAGAAAGTGAAACATTTTTATTTTAACAACAGAACAGAATGTGTTAATACTCAGCTATGAATGGGCATATCTCTGTTATTTACTACTAGACTACACTCCACACAATGTCAGACTGACCCGATTAGTTTTCTGCTTTTAACAAATTGTGTCTTCAGAAAGACATTATTCAGATTACAGTTTTTATCCTCTAAAGACCTTTTATTGATCTCCATTAGCTTCATCAAAACAGGTTATTTTTTTCTTGGGTTTCAACATAAAATCTCATTCCAACTCACAATAAGGGCCGCTCAGGTAAATAATATAACATCACCAACGGTATGATCAGACGACCAGCGACAAAGCATCAGGCTACAAGCATTTTCAATGGAAGCTGGCAACATGAAGCCAGAAACTGATGTTTGATGCACCACACGTCGAATTTGAGCTCTTGGCAACAATGTAGCCCACCACGTTTGTCTGTTTTGTATCTGTGTCGCCAGTAATGTGAACATATGGTAAGTACATTGCATATATAACCCTAACTTAACCATTATTACATTAACTCAGCATTTGATATAATGACCTTATATTACAACTTGGTTTTAGATCAGTTTAAAAAATGTAAGATGAGGATGGAGATTGAGCAAGGAGATGCTGTTTATGAAGACCTTGAAAGTGATCTTTGCCTATTTCCTAAATTACACATACTTGCCAAAAATAAACTTGACTCCAGCATGATAATGTACATCCAAAATAAACTGTTTGTACAAGATTTCCTGCAACTCAATATCAGAATGATTTTTCTGAAGAAAGTTAATTGTGAGACTTCCAATCTGTGTGTTTATACGGAAAGGTCTTTATTTGTATTTGCTGAGATGACTGAACATTTTATTTATAGCCTAATGGAACTTGTTTGGTTAAGGTAAGTTAAAGTGCTTTAATTAGTGCAAATCCTTCAGAATAATTATCTTTTATGCTGCTCTTTGTTATGAAAAGAAATAAAATTCTGAAAGATGAAATTCTGAAAGGATAAAGTAAGCGACATGACCACTCGTCACAAGTCTGCATCTTATTCATAATAATTGTATCTGTTTTGTCGATGCTAATCACAATGATATGCAATGATATGCAAAAGTTTAATTTTCTTGTTGTCTTTTGCTCTTATAATTTGTACCACAACTGACTGCTACCTTTGTTCAGTTAATTTCCTTGTTCCTCAATAGTGGATTTTGCAATATTCATATGTTGTTTAATCATCAGCACACATATATTTCATTTCATTTATTTATTATACAGGAAAAGATTTAAAGTAACATAATAAAAATCTGTTACAATTAATCAGGCCTGACTCAGTTAAAACTGGTTTACAGCAGGTTCCTGTTCTGCAGCACATAAAAGACAGAAACGCATCACAAAAAACAGTGACATTTAACAAAAACATAAAAACAAACAGCAACATGCACATATAAAGAGGCAAGGACTTGAGTGAGCTACCCACAAATTTTGTGTTAAGTCAGTGGTTGCAGGTATTTCCTTCCAGCAGGTAGCGTTTGTATGCCTGTTTAAAATGTAACAGAGGTTATTGTTCTAATATGATGAGGGATCTCATTCCAGAGTTTAGTATATGTGTGAAAAAATGTTCTCTGACCATAGCTATTTTTATAGAATTGTACTGGGATATGTGCTTGGGAGACTGATCTAGTGATGCGTTCCTGTCTCATGTTGTGTCTTGGAACTAGATCAGCGAGTGTTGGAGATGTGTTATTGTTTTGGAGCAATGATAAAATTTAATAGCCTGATTATTTGTGTAGTCCTGAAAAGTCAAGGCATTCGAATGTGAAAGTGCAGTGCAGTGGTGAGTCCAGAGGGGAAATTTGGAGAGTGAATTAACCTTTTTCCTTGTCAAGGATGAATGATAATTTGTGAAAAAAAAAAAAAAAAAAAAACTAAATTATAATGGTCCTATATAGTTTCCTACCACAACTAGTAGATTTTACACTTCAAAATGATCCATCAAAGTCCGTTTCCAGTCAGTCAAATTACAAGCCAGGGAGCATTCATGAAACTGCAACTTTCCAGTTTAGCTAATTTTTAAAAAGATTAATTACATCAAATGATTAATTAAATCAAATGCATGCATCAGCAACCTGTTCTCATCCCATCTTGTCACATACCAGGGTATTGTCACCACCCTTCGATGCCTCATACTAAAGCACAAGGTAACCTTTATTTTATGTGGCCAGAAGGCTTTTTTTAACATGTGATTAACATTGTGAAACAATCTCAGTTTTGGCAGGTTTGGGCTCAAAAAGTACTTGGGTAGATTTTGGGTCACATGACATCAGTGATGTCACGTGACATAGGTCACATGACATCACTGATGCGATTTGCAAGACAAAAGTCACGTGACCTACGTGACTTTATGTTACACACATAACATAATGTTCTGTACTTTGCAACTTTCAGAATGTTTTGGTTCTCAGATGGGACATGAACCCCTGTCTCTCAGGTGAAAGTCCTGTGCTAGTTTGACCCATCCATTCACCCCATCTCATTCAGCAGCTGCACACTGCCTCCTTCTTTACAGTATATTAATTCAAAAGCCCAGTGCGTCTCATACATCCCCAGTTGTGTTTATGTCACTTGAAAGTCGTCTCCTTCAGCCATTAACGAGCACCATGCGTGTCTGGATGAGTCGCTGAGGAATGTTGGCAACATGTCAGTATTTGATGAGTTGGGAATGAGACCGGGCTGGCATCAGAGTCAAGTAGTACCACACAGACCATATTTTTCTTATTCAACTCTCTAAGACAATCATCAGTCATCTTATGACTGCAAAGGCAGCAAAAAAATTTAATATCGCAAGGGAAAACATCTGGGAAATCAGGGCAGCATTTGCTTAAAATGGAAACTGCCTGAAATTCATGTAAGTGGAAACCATGAACTCTTTACAGGATGACTGTGGTATAAAACCCTCAAACTGACCCTCAGAAGCTATCAGAGTATTGAACAAACTCATCTGTTACACTGTCAGCAAAACACTGCATATTATAGGCTTCTGAAAAGTGTTATGACATTCAATCCACTCCAGAAATATTCCTGATCTGATGTTAAGATTACATTGAAAGTGGATATTTTTAAAATGAGTTTAATGCTCACAAAATTTTCATTTTATAACATTTGTACAATGGCTGTGTATGGACTAAAGACTCCATGTGCTGTGCCTACCGTGGTCATCACCCCAAAAAATACCTCATATTGGACAAAGTTTAGTGCCTCCTGGATATCCTTCCCTTCTCATTCATTCATTTTATTTGCTGTAGACAATTCCATACTACGGACTTGAGGTTTGGAGCAGAGCAGATTTGACATGAGCCCATATTTTACAGACAATTAGTTATGAGTTTGAACATAGCACTACTTCTTGTTAGATGATTGCCTGTTTTTGTCCACCCTCTTGAAGGACTGAATTTTGTTCCAGCAGGAGCACTGCGAAGGCCATGAATAACTGCCAGACAAAAATGTCCCTGATAAGAATGCCGACTGCAACATTTAACACCTGCATTTTGTACTTTTTTCCCCGCACTATAGTAGCTTTGTTTAAGTCTGTTGAAAGGGGAGTCTACCAAACACACAATTCAGCAAAAATCAGAGAGATTTTATATGCCATGCTCAATAAAATTGACTTGACTGGTATTTCAGTGCAGTGACATTAAAATGTTCCATTTGTGTTTACTTTGGCTTAAACCTCGTAGGCTTCACTGTGAGAATAGCAGCATGCAAATTACACTTTCCCAGTGCAAATATTTGGCAAGAATTCACAATAACGATTTACTGTCACCATTACTTTTTCTGAATTCAAGTTAGTAGTATATGAAGCCTAATATTACCCTTACCCTCGAGCTGAGAGAGGGTGGAGATAAAGGCGGGAATGTGTGGGAGAGTAGAGAAGAAAAAGCAAGGTTTCTAAGAGGCAAAGTGCCAAGGCTGAGACCTTAGACCTTCTCCTCTTAAAAAAACTGGGAAATCGATGAAAGTGAAAATTCAAGGTTACAGACAAGCATGAGGGTTCCCAGTTTGGGCTCTGAGCACTCACTGGGGAAACCTTAATAGATTGTTAAAGAGGTGATAGTTTAACTAATATTGTGTCATTGCTTGCACAATATTATAAACTATTTTAATCCTGTGATTGCATGTAAGTGGCATAACTCACTGCCTTTAACCCCCCACATATCTTTATGTACACACGCACACACACACACACACACACACACACACACACACACACACACACACACACACACACACAAAACTTTAAAAACTAAAATATATATAAATATAGAAAAACTAAAATAGGGCCTACTTGTACTTGAAACAATAATGTGTGCCTGATATGTTTCATACACATAAAATTACAACATACAATTTCCATAATAATCCCTAAAAGGCAAAAAGGCCTCATTAAAAAGTTGAGAACCTATGAATATGCAAATTTCTTAAGTTTTACTGCTGGACACATGTCCTCTATTTGACTGTAAAGTCTGTTCTCAGTGTGCGTGCACTGATGGCTTCAAGTTTCTTCATCAGACTTGTGCAAATCACATTTGTGATGTCACAAATCGTGCTCACAAGCCCACCCCATAAAATCAGATTTTCAATGAGCACATATAAACGTTTCACTCTAAGCAGAGGAAAGTGAGAACACCTGTCTAGTGTCAAACTCTGCGCACACATCATTCTGCACAATGAGGCTCAAACATCCAACTGTAGGAAGAACATATTTTGGGTGGAAGGGAACTTTAAGACACAAGAGTTGATGTTTTTATTTTGGTTCTTTTTCACTGTGATTTATAGTACTCTGTTAAAAGTTCAATGTGCTCAAGGACAGGTTTTTTGACTTTATTGGATAGTTGAGAACAGAGCAGCAGGAAACATAAGAGGGCAGAGAGGGTCGACATACAACAACATGCATTTAAATCTTTACTTGAAGGAATGCATGCTGGGCAATGGATTTACTATTTCAGGTGTTTTTGATCTGTGTAGTGAAATGGACAGCCAGAAAATGCGCCTTTGATGAATTTTCTTGCCTCCACCTTTATTTTCTTTATTGAAATTGAGGCTTTTTACCAGTGCACTGAAACAGCACTGAAACTTTTAGAACTTTCCCTGTTCTTTAGTTCATTTCAACTTATCTTTTTCTTTTTATTGTCCATTTTAAATGATTAAACTCATTTTAAACCCAATGTAAATTGCATGGAATGGTCTCTGTGTTTCAAAGACTTGCCCCGAAGCAATATATATTAGTTAAGCTTGAAGAGCTTGGAGAGGTGTTTTGGACTTTTCACCTGAAAAGAAATAAATACCACAACTAGAAGTGTAAACTCAGTGGAGCGCAGATCTTTGCCAGGCAACAGATGGTGAAGCACCTACTGCAATGTCACTACAACTGCCAGATGCAACCAGCAGAAAATTTCTCTTAATAAAGTGGTTTTGTACAGTATAGTCTCAGTTTAAGATGCATAGAATGGTGAAATGGTATTAGTAGTAGTAACCAAGCATCTTGAGTTCACTTAACTGTATTAATTCAATAAGGAAACAATACGTTTCTCAATTTATTTTTTGTTGTTGTTTTTTATTCACAGCATTTTTTTTATTTATTTAGAACATTAAGCTTTAAGCAACCAGGTGACTTTATAACCATATATTAGATAAAGAAGTCTTCAATTTTGGAGAAACTTACAAAAAGCTGATATTGTCAATAATTTACACTGAATGCTGCCTGTTCATAGGTCATTCCAGTGGAAGTTGTGGCTATTCAAAAGATTAATGTTTTGGCATAGAGCTAATTAGATCCACCCCCAGTAAATGAATTTAATTCCAACTAATCAATTTAAATTTCTCACATTTATAACTAAACAAAATTTCATGAAAATCAGTTCAGAATTAGGCAAGTCATAGTCGATTTTGTAGTGAAGGCTACTTGTCATACATACATATTGTATTTGCATAGTAGCAGACCCTGACCTCATGCACACATTGCAGGTGGGAATTTATTCCTCTCACATCATGGCAAAAATCAGTGGATCATTATATATTGGACACGGAATTAATCTTCAGATGTTCCAGTTTAAGATAAAACAAAAACTTTCTAGGGATGTTTTTGAGTCAGGATATGAAACTGTGGCCTGCAACAGTATATGTAAACCTTATTTTTAGCTTAGCAGTTGATAACTTGTGGCCTCTCCTTGCCAGATAAGAAGAGTGAAGAGTCAGCAGTAGATATAAAACAGAGAAGAATAGGTAAAAAAATAAATAAATTGGTTTTTAAAGTTTTATCAAAAACTATGAATCACTGCAACCACAAGAGGTCCTTGAGGATACAGTCAATAAATGTTGGACTAATGGGTCCAGTAGTGTGAAAGATTAGTTGCAGACAAGCTCCGGCCCTGTTGGTCATTCACACATGTAGACAGAAAGAATAACTGTCGGCAGACAAGAAGAAAACACAAAACACCAACACAACTAAACTGCGGTTCCCACTAGGACTTTCAGAGCAGTCTTAGGGCCACACATGATCAACAATATATAAACTGTTTGACAAGAAAATAGCAAGTAAACAAATTCTCCGAGTGTTGAAAGAGGCTTGTTCACGGCCAGAACTACTTTTTCTGTACATGGTTTACCTCACTCACATGTTGTAGGCAGACATGGAGTCGTGGTATTGTTGTGCGCCATTTGAAGGGTTCCACCAGTGTTGGGAAGCCTTGACATTTTAAGGGAGAACTGTAGGACAAATGCCAGCATATTTTAAGAGACAAACAGCGCCGACATTAAGGCCCTGCTTTCGTAGTTCATCGAGAACGGCCACTGTGTCAGAATGACAGAAGGCTGCCTCCCACACCGAATCATCTTCTCCCAGCTGGCAATGGGTAAAATGGTCAGATAAGGGAGATATAAAAAAAACTCTGTGAAGGCCACCCTTTAGGAAAAGTTAAGATCAGTACTCAACCTTATGAGAAAAACAACCCTCAGATCCACTATCATGATCAGTGTCAAACCAAATTCACAGCATCAAGGACACAGCACGAGCAGAGAACAACCCGATGTCCAAACACCTCACCACTGGAAAAATGTAGAACAGATGTTCATATGTAGGGTGACCAGATCCTAACAACTCAAATGTGGGACAAAGAGTATGTTTGTGTGGAACAGTCTGGCGCACAATATGAGACTAAGAGGTAGTCCAAAAATTTGATATATATATATATAAAAGCTCACAACGGTTAATAGCTTGTGACTTATGGTGACTTAGAATTTTCTTTACTGGGCATAGGGTAGAAAAGATTGTGACAGCTTTGTCTGCACCTAAAACACATGTGCAAAATTTGACACCAAACACCGCTGGATAAAACCTGATTAAAGAAAAGTGTTTAGTCTGTAGTGGTTTGACTTGTGAAACTAGAGCTAATCAAAATGTGGGACATGGTCTCATTATGTGGGATGAGGGAGAAGGGATAAAAAATGCTGTGTAGTCCCACATAAAGTGGGAGTTCTGGTCATCCTATATATGTAAATCTACAAATATGTAAATTTACATCTGCTATAAAGGTGCCTTCGGACTGCCTATGTGATAACGCACTCTAAATCACAGATCTTAGGATCTTGGTGCAAATATTTCCATAGAGAAATTAATACTTTGCCATAACTTAAGAAGTGTTATACATCATGTCTAATTAATGAAGATGTAGGGATGTGACATTTAAGGGTATTGATGCTTTATATCCTCCACAGAGGGCTGTTCCTGTATCTGTTCAAATTATGCAAAGAATAGTATTCAGGTTCAAATAGAAGTAGAAGTATCCTTGGGCAAGATACTGACCTTTTCCTAAGCCTCGCCCCTTTTTGTTCTGTGCTCCAGTAACAATAACAGCTGAGCAAACTTTGTAGGCCTACTCAGCAGAAACTCAGTCAACTTTCTCCTTTCCTGTTTCTGCTAAGTTATGTGAGCAAAATGCTAACTAACCAGCTAGCCAATTATTCATGTAGATTAGCTATCCAGTTGCATTTAGCTAACATTAGCTATCAGATATAACAAGCTAGCTAACAATTTATGTAGATTAGCCAGCTAGTGTTTTGCTAACATTAGCTAACTTAAGAGATGACTATGTCACTTTTACAGGTAATCCAGCAACATCTTTTAACCATCTTCAAAATTTGTTTTTCTTTTCAATATAAACAAGCCTAGCAGATAGCATATCTAAGCACAGGAAACAGGAAAGTATATAGTTTACTGAGGTTTTTCTGTTTACGTAGAGTATAGCGCTTTGAGTGGTCAGAAGACTAGAAAAGCCCTATAGATGAATCCAGCAACCGCTTTGTGTGTTCTGCCATCTTGCAGCACTGCCATTGCTACATTGTGTCCATGACTCTTGGGGTCTAGAAGGGAACGCCAAATTTACCAGACTTTTGAGATTTTTCACGGTTTCAATCAAAATGTTCACTCTTGCAAAATCAGTAACCAATGAAGGTACCTTTTAGGATGCCGATATTAATGTTCTTAAAATTTTACATTGTAGCTGGCTGTGACAACTTCCAGAAATGGATAATGAAGAAGAGAAAAAACACCACGCCACATTTAGTACTGTGTAATGAACAAAGTTCCTTTCTGTTAATATTTTTGATCCATTATGACACATTGAGGTCCTCTGTGCATGTGAATCTAGGTTTGAGTGTCTGGTCTCAGACAGCAGCACTCTTCATGAACTTTTGTGTATTTGCATTTTGTTTTTTTTGTTTTTTCCAAAGTTGAAGTTTGACCTGACTGTTGAAGCAGCTGAATTGCACAGGATCTTTTTGGCTTCTTAGCCATTTTTGTCTAAAGTAACATTACATAAAAAGTAAGTGTAAGAGTAGAAAATTTTTAAATTCTTATGACGGCTTGCATTCCTTTGCAATCATACTGTAGAGAGACACCACTGCAGCATTGGTGGGTTGCTAACTTCCAGTATTTCACCAGATTCGTCTATATGAATGCATATATGCAGCCCATTTGCTATTTATTTGATTTATAAATATATATTGCTACATTAATTCTCAAACGTTCAAGGTTAGATTAGATTAAACTGATTAGCATCAAAAATTGAATACAGCATAAAACATGAGACACAGCTTTGCTGCATTTGCCAACAATACTGTGCAACAGGACCTGCAACATGATATTTACCTTGACTCTATGCACCAGACTGGCACATACAGTTACTTCGGCAAAATATCACTATATTGTAAGAAATTAAGGTTAATCAGTCAGCTGTCGAGCTCCTTCAGTCTTCTCCTTTCCAAGTAGATCCATTGGGCAACACAGTGGCCATATCTGCTAATTCTGAATTACCAAGTATCGTTAGGCTTAATGTTGTCTGTAAATAACACAAACTGTTGATCAAAACTAGGCGACGATTTAATCGGAGATGACAGTCTGATGCTGCTCTACTGTAACATTATGACTGAACTCCAGCAGCCTCACACTCAAGCTAACGTTAGCGCTCCATCAGTAGTAACGTTTACTGTTCTCTTGAGGCTCAGACATTTTTATTACTCTCTTTGAGATCCTTTCCTTTCCAGAAGGGTTGGGGAACCAGAAGGGGAATAGCCTTGATGACTAAGACTGAATGATGTATTGCTGGTCTTATGTAGTAGAAGCAACGCCTTTGTTTAGGGTACCTTAAAATAAAGTTAATCCAGGTGTGAATT
>JAJHUR010107775.1:0-18138 GCA_027495735.1 Lutjanus campechanus | reverse complement strand
CAGGCACCAATTTCCAGTAAAAAAAAAAAAAAAAACTCACTTCACACGACTCGCTCAGTATCAAACACAGCAAGAGACAATAGCTGGTAAACATAGTGAAGCATTTAGCTGAACAGTAACAGTCAGATTTCCCTCAGGAGGTGGTGGAGACCAAAAACTAAGCTAAAAGAGAGCGAATATCGGACTTATATTCGTCAGGTGGAAGAAATGGTATTCTAAATGAATTCTTAAGTTGCTCTGTGACAACTGGATACATAAATAAGCAGCTGTTTGCTAACATTTTTTGCACACGCATAAGTTATGGCTGGCTAATTTGATTTTATTAAATAAAGCAGAAGGACTTTAAATTAATTTTATACAAAGAAGATTGCTGTAAACATCAGTTTTATTATTAATAACCTTATAATGTTTTATTTCTTATTAAAATATGTCAATATTTTTTTTTAAAGTTGTCATTTTTCTTTTAATATTGTGACCGATATCATATCTTTATATCATATCTGACTTTTTATTGTAGTGATATCGTACCTTGAGTTTTTTGCGTCGTCACATCCCTATTAGGAGCAACTAGGAAACCACCAACAGACCTCTTAAACAGGCCATTTTGACATGAAATAGTAAGGTGAACACGTGTGTTACCAATCATACTAACTAAGGTCCTGTTTCCATTTAGATCTTTCTTTTCATCACACACAAAAACAATTCCTATGATCCTTTCTTGTTCCAGTAAGAGACTGAGAAAGCAACAAACAGAAGCTCAAATTCACACGTTAAACCATCTCTTCAGAAACCTGCCAGCTGCCTTAATGTGATCCACAGTCGTGAACGTAATCTGTTAGCTAACGTGGTCACATGACCAGCAGGTGGAACTGCAGACACTTTTTATACTTTCGTCATATCATCACTTTGTTTATGCTCATTTCACAAAATCTCATGAGACAGATTAGCTGTTTGATCCCGTTTCCTTCTGTCAGTTCACAGAACAGCAGGCGTCAGAAGTTTTATTTTTCTGGCTGATAGTCTGGGTTCAAACTATTGGCCTGTTTTATTTTATAGATTTCACCTGCATTTACCAGAAGTCTTTAAAAAAAAAAAAGCAGGGTCAGCTTGTATTTCAGCAGGCGTAGCTTTCAAGAGACATGTGACCCAGCTGTGCTCTGGAAAACACATCACACTCAGACTGTGTCAGCACACACGACTGCTTTACATGATGAAAAATGAAGTCTATGCATGATCTTCACAAGCAGACTGAAGCTCACACTCAGTGATTATGTCTCTCAAAGAGCAAAGCTCTTGAGACCAAGCAGAGGTGTTTGTTTGGTCCACTTCCATGTTTTCCTCTGATCAACAGGCCTCAGTCTGAACTAACAGCTCCGCTGCTGGTGATGCATTTCTGGCTATTCATAGTGTGACCCTGGGCACGATGCCAAAGGAAATAAGGATGTCCAGTAAGAGATTTCCATAGAAATAGAGACACAGAGCACGATAGCACAAATATTTAAGCTATGAATGGGGAAACACAATTAGAAAATCAGATGTTTTGGATCAAAAAACAGTAAACACACTACTGTTCCACAAAATCCAAATGACGGCCAGATGTGTTAATTTATATCAGGAAACATGAATTGACAAAAACAATAACAGAGCTTGAAGAGGTGTAAAGTTTGTCACCTCTCAAAACAAAAAGCTGATCTAAAACTTGCAGCTCATAACTTGTGACTTAAAGGGATAGTTTGGAATATTTGATGTAGGATTGTATGATGCATTTATCCATAGTGAGTGTATTACCAACAGTGGATGCTACTTAACAAGCTCCCAATGACCTATACCGCGGCCAACCACCAGGAGACGATTGAGATGTCCTGGCTTCACTTTTCAAGAGCCGTTATGTTGCTCACCTCTAGATATGCAAGTGGTGCAACTGCGTTTATGTGTTTTGGGGATTTGGCTTTAAAGGGAGGCCTGAAGGGATTTTTTTGGTGGGATTCTTTCAAAATCTGACTTAATCTTACCGATTTCCCAACCTTACCAACCCTAGCTTTAAATTTAGAGGGAAAAAAAGTGTTCAGATCACTATCTTATGTGCAGGAGGGTGTGGTCAAAAAGTTTTTTTTTTATATCTCAGTGTTAGGTTTTAGCGTGGCATCCTGACATGGAAAGTGACAAACCTTGATTCACATACTGTTCATGTTGTGCTCCAGCGTCTCTAAGAACAGAACATTTGCCTTTACGTACAGTACAGTACACCTACAGAGGGTCAACCAGCAATTGTGCTCCACTTGCTTTGCATAGTCTGACCTTTTCCAGTCAAAGGCATCTTCCTCGCAGTCCTCCCTGAGGAAAATGAGCACCAGAAGGATGACCTACTTTGAGTTTTCAGACATCAGCAGACCAGTGGGTATTGACTTCTCCCTGGCGCTGATGAATGAGAAAACTTTCTTTGTCCGACAGAGCCACTCGCGATGGTTTACACCACTGTTTTAGTATCTGCAAGTTGTGAGGAAAGAGAGAGAGCTAAACTTGAAGCAGGGAAAGATTCTTGTTCACATGAACACCTGACTTCATTCAGAAAGCATGTTGTAAAATGTAGAAAAATTCTTATAGCAAGAGATCAACGCTTTTGGAAATACACTCATTGGTTCTCATGCCAGTAGTCCACATTATGGTACAATTACTCATTTTAAAGGAAGAAGCTGTTCAAAAACCTGGGAGTAGTTAGAGAAACTGTTTTACTCTGTCTTTGCACTTTACCCAGACTGGATAACTGGACTAAAATAATTAAATTAATGGAATATCTGGACTGTATTAGACTATATGAACAATATACATAACTGTCAAAATGCCACATGTCTTCAAATTTGGTATCAAAGTATCAAAGTTCGGTTTTTGCACAAGTGTGTCTTGAACTGGTCACGATAAAAGGCCACTCCAAAATGTGCATTTTGATCTTACAAAAGACATTTATTAGGCACTAAACTTTGGCTATTTAACACAGGTCTGCAAACCATTTTTCCCAGGAGGGCAAAGGTCATGACCTCCCTTCCTTTGTCTCTGATTGGCTACTCATTGCCTTCAGTGGTTGGGTTGGTTAGGTTTAGACATGACTAGTGATTGGCTAGGAGTAAGGCAGGTCATGACTTTGACCTCCTGGGGAAAATGGTATCTGTAACTCTATTTGTAAAAGGTAAAACTGCACATTTTAGAGTGGCCCTTTGTTGTGACCAGTCCACAGCATATCCGTGCCATCATCATGCTGTTTGATCAGCTTCTCTATTATCTTTGACAAAGGAGAAGTGCTCACTAACATGGACTTTAACAAATTTGTGAACCAAAATTAGAGAGAAATAAATCTATAAATAAATAGAAGAAATCTTGGATGTTTTTATTCAACTCATGAAAAATGGGAGCAAAAATAAAAGTGCTGCATTCATATTTTTTATGATAAATGAGATGTAACATGTTAATTATTTGACTGTAACACGAGACTGTCAGAGGTTTGTTCACTTTTTTGACAGAGCCAGGTTCGCTGTCTCTCCCTGTTTTCGGTCTTTATTCTAAGCTAGACTAACACACTGTTAACTTTAAATTTCCCATGCCAACGTTGCCAGTTCTATCCAAAGCAAATATGGGAATTTCCCAAAACTCACACTACTACACACACATGTAGTGTCCATAGCTTCTAACATTATTCCTGCAGAGCACAATCTCTCACAAAGGCCTTTATCTCCCACTTTATTTCCTCCCTTTCACAGAAGAGTATTGAGGTGATAGAAGGCTAAGAGGTTATTTGTAAAAATCAAGTCACACTGCATCCTTCAGCGATCAGAGAGATTGAATCTGCATGTGAAACAGAGCACTGTCTGGCAGTAGAATCACACTGCAGCAGAATTATACAAGTATTTAAAATAAAAAAGAAATGAAAAAGATTACATCATCCCCTTCAGTGACATCATCCAACCAGTCTGTAAGCATGACATCATCCTCTTGGGATGTAATCCCCCCGTGAGGATTCTTTTTTTCTCTCACGTGCAGAATCTGATTAATTATTCATGAACGGCTTCCCTGTTTGAGGTTCATGTCCAGAGACGATTTTACACTGCAGGTTGTCGGTCAGAGAGAACACATAGTGTTGACGAAGCGCTAAAAGCTTAACTCATCTGCCGCAGTGATGATGCTGTAGTTTGCTGTCAAATCATCCCCTTCAGCAATGATGACATGGGAACAATCATATTAGGCTGATGTCATGTTGCTACAACACTGATGTTCTAATAATAACAGGACTATTTAACTCAGGGCTATTAAAATATTCTCAAATATATTTTGTGATGGATTTCATTTAAGAACCAAATGGATGGTATCTGTTGACAGTAATTTTAAAAAAAGTCAGAGAAAACAAACTAAGATGCCGAGATACTTTTCTTATACTTTATTGTAATTGTTCATATTCATTATGTCCATACTGGCCAGAGGCGTGGAGACCAGATGCTCAAGAGGATGTGAAAAAGAAAATAAAAAGCTTTAAAGGCCACAAAACAACGAATCAATCCGAGAGTGAAGCTATTACAAAACGAATGTTTAATGAGAATTTTAATAAGCCCGGTCCAACTGACCCATATGTCCCCTGATGCTGGGTACTCTGTTGCAGCGCGTATGTGACTCTCTAAAACTACAAAAATACTGTAAAACAGCTGTTCAGACTATATCTGAGACTGAGGTGCCCCAGCAAGCAAAACTGTGTGTAGCTGCAGCAATAGTTTCTCTTTACGGTAAATTTATTTATTTATTTATTTACTTAATTCTTCATTTTTGCACCATACAATATCATCCTCACATGAGGATTACATACCAAGACGATGATGTCATTCTTGCAACCAGGTTAGGATGATGTCACTGGAGAGAATGATGTCATCTCCTCATTTTGAATGCGGGCTGCTGCTACAGTGTGTCGCCCCCCCCGCTCACGCTCTCTTCCGCATCCCTGCCTGATCACTGAACCTTACATTTTAACCTAGTTGTATATGCTGTAGATTTGGCTGTGAAGCTCATATTCCTGTATCACTTCAATGCTGCGCTTGGAAGAACTGGGAGATATTCTCAAAAGTAGGATTTAAAAGTGCTTCAAGGATCATAGTTTGCACGAATAACCTGATACGTGATGAACGTTCACAAACCATCTTAACATTAACATGACTGTAATGGGACTTGGCAAAAGTAACAAAAGAATAATGAGACAGAAGGAAAAAACTCATCACTTTCGTCTGTTGTCTTCCTCACTCTTTGCTCCTCTGGAGTGACTCTGGATTTGTGTGAAACCAGATGCTGCTAATCCCCCAGCAGTCTCTGCAGCATCCAGTGACCGAGCGCTGCCAGGCTGCTGACAATAATGAGTAACATCCATCTCCATAAAAATCAGTGGGTTGTAAAATTGAAGGGATGCGCCCCCATCGTGACGCAGATCGAGGAAATTCATTTGCAAATGAACCGCCTCTCTTTCACATAAGCAAATTTATGCGAGCGCACAGTGACGCACCCTCTCTACGTCATAAAGTTTGATAGTGACTGCAGGCAGTTTCTCACTCTGTTGTTCACACCAACGCATGAAAACCTTTACTTGTGAGAGCAAAGTAACGCATTAATTCTCTGAAGGCTTATCCGAACCTTACATTAACTGCTCCATAACCTTAATGTAACGTCAGCCCGGTGATAAAGCCAACCTGGGCACCATAATGGCTTTGTGGTCTGCACAGCTGCCACCCAGCAAGAAGGTCCTGGTTTTGAATCTGACAGCCAGCTGTGTCCTCTTTGAACTTTGCATTTTTTCCCCCTGTTGGCCCAGGTTTCCACCAGGTGCTCTGGGTTCCTCTCATAGTCAAACATGCAGGTTAGATAAGTGGAAACTTTCATACGTGTGATTGTGAGTGTGAATGTCTATACATATCCGCCCTGGTATAGACTGGTGACCTTTCAAGAGTGTTACCTGCTTCTAAGTCACCTCTGCAGTGTATAAATTGGATGGATGGATACTTCTAAGCATGGGTGGCTTGTTATAAAGTTATAAGAGTGGGAATGCAAGAAAGCTCCCTGTGCTCTGAGGGGAAATTTCATGCTAAACTCTTTTAAAGATTCAAAAAATTAAGATTTCTCACTAAAATAGGCACTGGTTGGTGGATCGGACACACACAGACTGAAACACAGACTCATTACACTGTTGATTCACCAATTACTGTGTGTGACAGTGCTTGAAGAGTTATTTTGGCTGTTACCAAAGTAACCTTCTAGCCCCGGGGTGAAAGCGCCCTTAGCTTGGAGCTAACAGCTCCCTTGTCAGTGCGTGTCAGTGCGTGTCAGTGCGTGTCAGGCATCAGGTACTACAAATCAAAGTTTTTCTTCACTTTTTTGCTCCAATGAAGCAGCAACACATCAACCAATCATATACTCGTTCTGCTTCCCGTCTCCTTACAATTCGTGTCCCTTGTAGACAGTGTTGTTCGCCAGTTTCAAGTTTTCTTTAACCGTGCCATTTTTTCTTACTGCAACATAAATAAGATCAAATGCAGCGTGACGATACACACAAGCGCTCATTGATGTCACGGCCACTACAATACTGCACTGTTATAAAGAGTGTGGTCTACTCCTGCTCTGTATGAAAAGTGCCCTGAGATAACTTCTGTTATGTTTGGTGCTATATAAATAGAAATGATTTGGACTGACTCATCTGGAAAGTGCATGTGTACATTCATGGCCTCGAGGCTTACATTAGCTTAGTCATAATTTGGAAAAGTGTAATCCACAAAACAAGTCTCAACCCTCTAATTAAGGGTCTGCTCTTTGGGACTGGAGGAAATTATACAACGTTCACACACAATCACAAACAAATACACACTGTGCTTTTTGACAACCATCAAGAAAAACGTCTGCAGTACATATTGTCAAGAGACAGAATACCAATATAACAGAAAGTGTAATCAGCAGTAAATTAACACCTCAACTTTGTTAGGATTCACACCTACGGACAGATCAGCCAGTTGCCTGTCATCATGATATTTACTTATTCCAATAACCCTGCTCATAATGCCACAGATGTATAACGCTCTGATCTGTCTGGCAGCCAGTTATTTACTGTTGTTATAATATTACATTTCATCTCATTACACCCATGCAGACAACTACTGACAAAAACAAGCAGCCAGATGTGATCGTGAGAGAAGAAAGAGAGCTAGAGGACCAAAACACTACAAGACACACCGTAAAACAAGCATTTGTAGATGATTCTTCCTTGATAAATGCATGTATAAATGTGCTTTGGTCAGTTTGTAGCACCGCAAAAGTTAGTTTGTGGTGTACGTAGAACACATACAATTAATTTGGAAATCATATGCATTGGTTTTCTAATCTATTCGCCACTTTTTACCCTTAATAAAATTTATTTACAATTGTGGTTGAAGGTGCACATCAATCGAAAAGTCTTTACAATCATTCACGGCTGTTTGCAGGGTCGGTACTCCAATATTAAGACTGTGGGAAGCACTGTTAAGCACAAATTAAATCCTTGATTCTGCCTATGTCCACCTTTACTCTCGTCTTGCTGACATTACCTGTGTTTTCCATTGACACGAACCATCTTTTTCCCATAAAATGCAATATTATTTCACCTCTGTTTCTGTTTGGCTCAACATTTGCAAATTAAAGCTATAATCTGGAGGACAAATTGGAGAACTGTTTGGATGTAAATTTATTTTCAGTTGGTGTGTCATGGAAGAAACACACACTGAAGTATAAATATGATACGCAAATTTGAGGCCACATTAACGGGACAACAGAATCATTCACTATTCACTCGTCTATGTGGAGTTCCCTGTATAGTTAATAGAGACACAGACATACTTTCCATTCAAATAGCAGATTATTGACTGGACCGTCTGTTTGCATTTGGAAAAGTAGGTTGACACAGTGGCGAGGCCAAGGATCCACATCTGGAAGGAGACTTTTTTTTTCCAGGACTGAAACAGTGAGCTTTTTAGGAGTATTTTTTTTAAAAAAGAAAGAAGTTGAGTCTCAGCAGAAGTCTGCAGGACACCAGACTGTTTACACCCCTGTTTGTTCCCCATTGCACTGCAGTCTGTTGACCCTTAGTTCATACACATACAAGATGTGTTGGTATGACAGACATGGGGAACATCTGTTAGGCTGGTGTGTTTTTTTAACAGACATGTGCTCGTCTGTGGTTCCCTAGAAGTCTGTTTTTTTTCCCAAGTAAGAGCAGAAAAGAGCGATATTCAGAGGAAGATGGAGCTGTTGGGACTGATTAGTGATTAGAACATTTTGCAGTATCTTCATGTTGCCAGCATTCTGCTTATCATCACATACAGCTGCATTAAGGGGAAATGGGAGTATTCCCCATACAATTATAAATTTAAAGATAAATAAACAGTATATTCTCATTTTTAAAAACATGATTTGCCCTCTGGGAACATGCATTATTTAAAAAAAATATGCAGTCAAATCTCTTAAGCATCGCTGGGAATACTGGAGTGCTTTGTACAGCAACTTTAAAAAAAGAAATTAATTTATTCCGAATATGGAAATAGTACAAGGCTTCCTGATTGCTACTAAACAATTTCTTTGCACAACATAATATAGAAATGAAAATTTGAGGAAGCCAAATAATAATAAAACAGAAAAAAAGAAATAAATGACATATTCGAAAACTTGTTAGCATTCACCCTGAATAACCACGACAGATTAATGTGCACAGCTGCAGACTCACTTATTTGTAAAAATGCTGCTAGAGAATCATAAATCAAGATCAAGTCCGCTGAGACATTTTGCATGTGCAGGGAGCAACATTTTGGCTACAACCTTGGTTACAGCTAAATGGATGGATGGATGGATAAACAAAGCGAAAAACTTTGGACAGTAAGATTGTACTGGTTTGTTAAAATAAAATAAAAGCCTCCTAACATTCATTACAAGCTGTATGTTGCCAAATATACAGTAGAATATATTATTTATTACAAGTAAATAGGTTATTATGTAGCAAAATGACCTCTGCCAGTATAATATATTATACCATATTAATGTTCATATCTATATTATTTTTTGCAGATGCACAAGCAGATTTTTTTTAAATTTAAATTATGTTTATAGTGTCAATCTGTAAAATTACTAGTAGATATAGTCAAATAAATGTAGCTGAAATGAGTAAAAAGAACAATGATATGTAGTGTAGCAGAAGTATCAAGTAAGTCATACTTGTGTATAGTACTTGAGTAGATATGTTCCACCACTTCATGTTATTCAATTCTCAAAACTTTTACTTAAGTAAAAGTTACAATAACACAGAGTAGAAATACACTATTACAAGAAAAAGTCCTGCATTCAAAAACTTACTGAAGTAAAAGCATCAAAATATACTTAAAAGTTAAATTAGTTCTGTAGTTATGCATAATGGTTCATTTCAAAATGATGTGTTATATTATGGAATTATAATTCGTGATGCATTTCAGGTCGGATTTCATATAGCCTACCGTTTGTGGCTTGATTCATGACAATACTTCTCATTATTAAACAGCTGATTGTACGCTGTATTCATAATCTGAATCTGCAGTATTGTTACTCTGAATAAGTATAGTAGCCTACACAAACCTTTAATAGGTCTACTGGCTTCCAAGAACAAGAATTGTTTTGTTTTGTATTCCCGAACAAACATTTATCTCAAACAGGCTTCTGTATACATTCTCAGTGTTCGGATTTCCGGAGGTGTCCCTGAACGCCTCACAGTGGGCTGGACGCTGTTGTGTCTGTTGGAGCCTCTCCTTCCTCTGTCTCCGCTCCAGTGTTCAGTCTCGTTTCTTTACGCCGGGAGGCACGGCCGGTGTGAAGACTACGTCAATGAACCAGGAGCGGCGTGAGAGAGAAAGACAGAGAGAGAGAAAACCATCCTGTTTTTCAAAAATCAGACTAAACTCTGACGGAACCATGGACAGAGAGGAACTCTGACACAACTTCACCGAGGATTTAAACTCACCTGGACGAACTCTGAGGCGGACAAAAGGAAACCTGGACACATAAAAACAGGAAACTTTTCCAAGTGCGACGTAAGGGAACAGTTTCATTACTACTAATTCTCACTTAAACGTCTGTAATTCTCATATTTTTCGGGTCGCAGCCGCTCTTGTGACCTTTCAGACCCCCCCGACCCACTCTGTCTGTCACACAGAGGTGAGGAATTACTCACCCACCTCTGTCAAACTGACAGCTTCACTGTTTTTCACTCCTCATGTATTGAACCTGGTGGGGTTTTTCTCTTTATAGTTATTTCTAATTATCAAAAATACCATTGAAAGTTTAGTTTTAGTGCCCTGATATCATTTTGGACAATAATGTTAATTATTACTGTAAAATATCCTGCCTCCATTTCATATCCTTGTCACAAATTGGCCACTTTTGTTTGAAAAATGTGTTTATGTCTATATTTTATATTCTTTATATCATGTTCTGTATAAACAGTATCAGCCAGCATTTTGATATTGGAATTTCTTTACACAAACACAGTAAGTCCCTGCAACATTGCGATAGTGCAATTTTTTTGAAAACATTACAGTTACAAAATTACCATGAGTTATATTGCTGCTACATTGTTGAAACTTTACGGGATTTTTGCAACAGGTGTTCAACATCCTCTGAGTGACATTTCCTGTACTTTATATAATGCTGTTGTTGCAACTTTGCTGAAACAGAACATCTCCACAAACTGGTGGAACCATTAGTTTAATATAACATGCTGACGACACACTTTAATGTGGTATGTTGCTACATCATCACATGTTGCACAAGTTAAATTGCAACTACGTTCCTGCAACGACTTTGTGTTAGTAAGAAAGATTAGTGCCAACATTGGCTCAAAAAAACCTCAGTATCAGTCGGGGACCTGTGCTCACAGTTTATTAAAGTGTTTTCTCATGTCCATGATGAACTTGTCATCCTGAAACTTGAGAGTGGCCACTGCACATCGCACATTTGCTGCTCAGCTTGTGAGAAATATGCTGTTGCTGCCTCTGATTGTAGGGGGGGGGGGACAAGCCTCAGCGCGCCTCCACGCAGAGCAGCTTCAGTTCAGACTGGCAGAGAAGTGAGTCAGAGCTGGATGAATAGTTGTTGAGGTGGAGTACTCCTCGGAGGAGACAGATTAGAGGGGCAGAGCTTCCCCTACATGTGGAAAATAGTTTCAGATGGGTGTCTTGATCTAGAATAATTGTTTCCAAAGAGGATGAGGAAGCTGCAGCCACAAACTCTCTATGAGGGCCACATCTGTTGTGCACTGTTGGCATTCATAGTGAATTATATCATGCATTCATAATCTTTTATGGCTAAAGAAAAAAAAAGAATCATTAAGCTATTTTGATTGATTTGATGTTATTTTTAGCCTCTCAAACATGCAGATTTACATCCTTTTTCTGTTTATTATCACTTTAAACTGAATATCAGTTTAAAAAAGACATTCAAAGTCATCACCCTGGACTTGAGATGGACATTTTTCACTGTTTTCTGATGTTTTGTAGACCAAATGATTGATTGATAAATTCATCCGGAAAATAAAAATAAAGGGCAAAAGAATTGATACCGATGAACTGCAACAATTAATTGATTCAGTGATTATCAGTCGGCAACTATTTTGATGATTAATCAGTTTGAGTCATTTTTTCAGCAAAAAAAATCTGTGATTGCAGCTTTTTAAATGTTTTATATTTTCTGTACTCCTTCATGATAGTAACCTGAATATTTTTGGGTTGTGGGCAAAACAAGACATTGGTGATGTCATCTTGGGCTTTGGGAAATACTGATCAACAATTTTCTGACATTTTTAGGCAAACAACCATTAATCGATTAATCAAAAAAAAAAAAAAATCTACTGATTAATCAACTATGAAAATACTTGTTAGTTGCAGCAGTAAATTAAATTGCTCTTATTTGATAAAGTAGATGTCTGAGCCCTAACGTTAACATCATAGTGTGCTACAATAGTCCATACGGTTTCATTAGTTAAAGTGAGGTACATTTGGATTTATCTATAATAGTGCATGCTTCGTCATAACATTGATTAATATTTCAGACTCCAAACTGCAGAGGATTACAAGTAAAACTGTAAACCAACAGTTGGCTCTGGTTAAGTTTTAAATCCTAACAACACCACATTGTTATGAGATGACAGTGTAGATAAAACGGCCAATAACATGAAAGTGACATTTTTGTATTTTTTTTGGTTTTTTTTTGGTATTTTGATTTCTCATTACTAAACGTGGGTGGTTTGATGATATGAACTATGGCTTGATGAGATTTTCTGATCTTGTTTATACTGTGACAGTTATCCTATTAATACTTCTGATTATATCACACCTCAGTTGGCAGCAGTGCAAAGCTATGAGCAGGATAGCTTTGTGGAAATGTTGGATTATTATTTTTTTTATATCAGTTATTTTTTATCCATGAACAGTTTTCCTCAGAAAATATATTCTATCTTAAAATATGATATCGTGATATAAAATCACATTTTCTGTGATGGGGGATTTTATCCATCTTGCTCACTCTTAGCCTGTATTAAGGCATTTGTTTGGATGGGAGAGGAGCCAAAGGATTTTGTGCAAACAAGGATCCTGGAATGTTGCTTCTTTCCATCTAACGTAAATTAAATGAGACCTTCCTTTATGACCTGAGGCTAGTATTGATATTTTCTGCCTTCAACAAGGCAAAAGATAGGCTGGGAGACAGCCCTCATTTGCATCATTTCCCATGATGCATTGCTGAGAGTTTAGGTTTGTTATTTAAATGCATAAATGTGCGTATGCATGCATTTTATGCACAATGTTTTACGTTACTTTTTGTCAGTGTTTGTAACGTGTTCGTCCAGAAAATGGTGGTTTATGTGATCGTTATTTTTTTCGTTCAAAGATTAATGTTATGTCGGCAAAAAGTTTTACTGAACCAGTAACAGTGGCATCCTCTATAGGGGTTCTGGTACAGTTAACATGGAAAACATTTTTCCTACCTGTCCAATATTTATAGATAAAAGATAGAGAGAGCGCCACATGACAGGTCATGACAAGCTCCTGATGCCGAGGCTTTGTTTTGGATGCCTGTAGGTGACGACAGGTGTGCTACTGCGTGTGAGAACAGACGTGTTTAAATACATGAGATCTTATTTTTTCCCGCAGTCTCTCCTCCTGCCGATGACGCTGCTTTGCTTCCCACGAATAATTAATCAAGTGCGTTTTTATGCTCGTTTTTGTGGATCGTACATCTGTGCCAGTCTGTTATTGTTTCCACTGGATTACGTACGTGTGCTGCAGACACACACTGACAAAACTGAGTGCACATTTACAGTCTGATTTTCAAACTGTCACCTTATTACGCACATGGTGGCGTGAAAAGACACATTTCAGCTTGTTCGTGGTGCTGAATGCTGTATTTGTCTGGGTCTGGCATATCAGTGTATTAATAGACATGCTCGCTGGCTTGTGTGAAGCTACACTTTCTCAATTTATGCCTTGCTGCTCTGGTTTGGCGCAGAAACAAGCAGCTGTGAGATTTATAATGAAGTGCAGCGTCAATCAAAATGAAGCACAACATGAATGAGTCGGATAAGAAGTATTGAAGTATTGAAATGAAATGATCACATTTTAATGGTCAAACGTGTCTAAAACAGAATGGAAGGTTGGTCGAATCCAGCAGCTTCCTGTTGTCTAACTGTACGTTGTCGTTCTAGGAAATGATTCTGGCACAGGATGCTGACCTTGAGGGAAAATAAATGAAATCATTTCACTGCACGAGGACTTCCTTGCGCTCCGCACCGGAATTTCTCATGAATGAGTTTTGGAGTATTTTATCTGTGAGAGTTGGAGAAGGAGAGTGGGCGGTGCTCCTATCTGCGAGAGATCTGCCTCTGAAATAGGATGTGTCTGAGAAAGTCTTTTAATCCCACAGTGAGAAAAAATGCCTTTGCCATCCATCTGGTTCTGCCTCCAACAAGAATTTTAAATTTAAGTCATGTCCCCTAATGTGATAACCCTGTTTATTCCAGGTCACACAGCGCTGCTTCAAACCCTTGTGTACTATCACCTCAAAAAAAACAACTTCTTTCTCTCTCTCTCTCTCTCCTCAGTGAGATTCACCCCAGCCAAAGTCCAGCTAGGCCATGCTCATGCTATGACCACTACAATGTAAGTATTGAAGTATGCAGACTGATCAGCTGTAACTGTGGTGGCATTGTCGACTTGCAGGCACTGACTGTGAACTCTCACAAGTGATCACAGTCAGCTGAAAGTCAGATCAAAATCTGATTCATGAAACAAGTTATTCAGTCTCGACACTTGAAATTGATCGCGACACAGTGGACGGATTCAAAAGATGGAAGTTATGTCTACAGCTCGCTATCTTATGATTATAAATCAATACATCGGTAACTCATGATTTCTTGCATTATAATCAGGTGAAATACATCATTAAATAAAAATCAAACAGTTCCGGCGGCAGTCATGAGATTGTGAAAGGGGGAATTATTTTCTTTGCAGCTAGGAAACATAACTTTGCAGAAATTATATAGAATGTTTATTGCAGCAGCAGAACATAGTTAGAGTTTGGCGTCTAGGCTCCGACCCCATCGCTCCTCGCAGATTATGTTTACGTAGAGATACTGAGGAGTGATCAACAACTATCATTGATCTTGGAATGAGCAGGCAGTGACGGTCATGCCCAGCAGCAATGGCTTTGACAGGCAGAGGGAGAGATGGGAGGTTTTAGCAGTTTAAATAGACCGCCAGTTTGGAAGGGTGCGTTTGATATGTACTACACAGAGCGAGGCGTGTCACGTGTAATTGCGGTGCAGCTCGAGTTGAACTAGCTCGCAGGTGTCGCTACACTACATATAAACTTTGTTTCAACGGCATTTTCATAGTCTCTACAGGATCTCCTGGACCATTCTTTGGGCAAAAGCTGCATAAAACTGTTAAAAGTGAGACCCTTTATAATGTTATTACATGGGTTTACATGTGACATAGCCAAAGCAGTAATAGTGACTTATTTACTCCAACTTACAACAAAGATTCAGGGATGATGTGTTTTTGTTGGCCAACCTGTAAGTTTAAGTTTAAGTTTAAGTTTATTTGTTCAGGGACAGTGCACATTGATGAACATTGCTGTAAATGTACCAGTTTGTAGCTGAATAGCTAATTTCCAACTGTAGTCCCTGTAAGTTAGCATCACCCCGGCTGCCTCGACATAAAGCCACTGGGATTTTTACGTTCGGTTTCTGATCATTGCAGAAAAAAAGCTCTGTGGCAACCATCATTTAAAAAATGACCATGCTATATTGAGGAAGAATTGAATTTAGCAATTAGGACACTTATGCATCGGCTTCCAGGGTTATCTCACTTGTCCGTTCAGGCAAGTGGGTCAGAAATCTACTTGCCCGAATTTTCAATTTTTTAAAGTCTTAGGTGATGTCTTTAAATGTCTCGTTTTCTCAGTCCATAACCAAATATTTTCAGTTTAGTATGATAATAGACAGAGAAAAGCAGAAAATTTAGAGGATGAAAACAGCATTTTCTGTCATTTTTACATGAAAAACTTTTAATCGATTATCAAAATGGTTCAATCATTTAATTCCTTTTTTTTTTACCACTCTCCCAGTCGAACAAGCTAGTTCCTAGATTAACTAGCCTGGCAGGGCATTCTATACCTATTGTTGAGCTCCGGCTTCACTTTTCAGACCTGGAAATACTGTCTATGCCTGTAACGGCTGAACATCACTTGGTGCGATTAAGAGTGAGAGAAAACTAGTTAGTACGTGAGGAAAGAAGTCGAAAGATAGATAGTTAAAAGTAACAGACAAATGGTTGAAACATCCAGCGTCAGCGACTGAAAGTGGTGCCAACTTGATCAAAACTACAACATAAAAAGCCCGACAACTCTATTTCAGGGGTAATGGAGCTTCTTGCACATGGATGTGAGGGGATATGGGGCCAAAGATTTTGAACCTCTCCTGTAGGATGACCCAAGTCCGAGCCTGAACATCAGCAGACACCACAGTCACAAGCATCTTGTGTCGCAATGCATCACAGCAGAGATTTGATGTCAGATGAGTCATTATGTCTGAAGAGACAGTTGGCCCGCTTGTTCTTCCACTGTTTGTTTGGTGCCAGTGACCTTAAATTGTTATTTTCTCATGTCATGCACTACCTGCAGTGCTTCCTTTCATTTCCAGCTAATCTTTAATGAGTCACTATTTTCAGGTGCATTAAGTGATTTTTGAGAAAGATAATTGATTGTTGAGTCTCATTCTCATCAACCCAAAGCATCGGTATTTGTTCATACCGATGTATCAGCTCTCTTTGACCGGGATCACTTAGAGTACCTTTAAAGGGACAGTTCACCCTAAAATAAGAAAAAAACGAAAGTAACCCAGGGAGATTCTACTGTAGGAAAAAAAGGTCTGTGGATTATCTAAGGTGACTGGGCCATGATTTTTGGAAAGAGACACTGGTTCTGAATTTTTCAAAGGTATATTCATGGTGTTGTGAGCATCACAAGCCGAGTGCCATTTAGTCCCATCATTGGAGAGAAGGCAGACATCTCTGTCTCCAAAAACTCTTGTTTTAATTTGTTGGAAGTTAGACCAAGTGTTGTCCGTTTTCATATTCTTTCAGTTGCATCAGTTGGACTGGCTGACCAGCTCAATATCTGTCTTTTCTCTCTCACAGTCTTTATTGCTGTGTTTTTTTGCTCTGTGCACAGCTGCAATCTTACTGTTTGTCCTCCTCTCCGTCCATCCCTCCATTACTTCTTTCCTCTCCTCTGTGTCTCTCTGCAGGGTTCGGTCTGTGATGTTGACAGTCCTGATGCATATTTTCCTGCTGTCCCATGGTGAGTCCCACCTCCATCACGACAGCTGTGACCTCTCAGCTTGTAGGACGTCTTCCCTCAGCTTGCACTAGTTTTCTTTCTTGTGTGTTCTGTTCACATTTGGAGTAAACAGATAAGCTTCAAAAATAATCATTGGAGGGAACTTTATTTATTTTAAGTGGGGTTTGTATAAAGTAATATTGAGAGTGTATTAACTACTGTAGATCCTGGTCAGAACTCCCCCTGTTTGGAGAAGCACAGAGGGGCACCAGCATGGAACAAAGCAATATACTGCCGTGGACCAAGTCCTCAACAATAGGTATTTTTAACAGTTAGCTCTCTCTCCAAACCAACCAAACTCCACAGGCAAAAACATTATCTTAACTTGCAAAATGTGGCATTTGCTTCTCTTCTGTTGCCTCTATTTTTCAGTTTGTGTCTGTTGTTGTGTGACTGGTGAATCTGAGCTAATCTTTTAAAACACCAAAATCACACAATAAGACAAACAAACTAACAGAGCGACGCAGCGGACGACCAGCAGTAGACTCCCTTCTGTGAGGTAAAATTACTGATTATGCTAATGGGGTTTGGTTGGTTTGAAGACAGTGATATTTTTGCTCCTGTAACAGCAGTTACCCATCAGAAAAAACTGTCTGCAGGCAAAGTAAAGCGGTGAAAATATTCTAAATACAGTGCACACTTAAACTGATTTAGGTGGACCTTTTTTAAGTGGCTAAAATACCTGTGGTTTCTGGCTGCATGCACTGCAGTTCATCGCTTAGCTTTGGTGCTGGTGCCCCTCTGTGCAACCCTACATGAAATATTCCAAACTATCCCTTTAAACTGAAGACGAAACATGCCTGTACTTGGACTTTTCCACATCAGTGTAAAGAGTTTAATTTGTAAAAATGGATTTTGTGAGGCATTAGTCCTGGCAAAGTTCGATTTCTGGCCATGTAATTGACAGCGTTCTGGATGTCATTAATGTATATGTGTGAAGATCGAGATGGTAGTCATTAAATCCTGAAATCCCTTTTTGCTTCTTCTTTTAAATTATTGGTGGTATTTTAGGCTTAGTATCAGCTCAGAGCTGACATTTCTATTTGAGTGGTACTAAAAACTAGGTTTTGAAGAGGTAACACTGGTCACAGTGTGTAAGCCTCCATAATCTCCAGATACACGGGGGCACAGCAGCCTCATACCTTGGTGACATCTGAGACCTCGAGATTTATTGTGTTACAG
>JAJHUR010107774.1:0-12358 GCA_027495735.1 Lutjanus campechanus | reverse complement strand
GTCTATGTTTTGCGGGGGGAGAAAGAGGGTTAACTCTCCAGAGAGCCTTTGTCACAATTGCACAGCAGTATTCTTCATTTTAACAGGAAGGAGAACCAATGTGGAGCAAAATATGTAAGAAATAATGTAAATGTATCATATTATAGATGCAATTTGTAAGGATTTCAGCTTAAAACATTAAACATTTTAATAAAATTATCAACAGAAAACACCCAACCCGATGGGTTTGGGTCAGGTTTTCCATTATTCTCCCCAATTTTGTTGTTGCCAGTTCAAATTCCCCCATGTGTTGTCCCCATCACGGCCAACTCCTACTATTTGGAAGCTTGTTAAGAAAAATGTCAGGCTGTAATCAGGTTTGGGCTTAAATGAGTTAATGAGGGATGAGTTCGGGTCGGGTTTGGACAGAATTTTGTTGAGCTTGGGCCTTTTTGGGCTCAACTTTTTCATGTATAGTGTTGCAGAGATATTTACAAAACTTAGCACGCTAAACAGCTAGCTTGAGCCTGTCCTGTCCCTTTATACCACTTTGAGGCGACGGTAGTCCGTTTGTACAGCTTGGGCGTTCGGTAGGTGGCCAATTCTTACGCCTTTAAGTGACAGCAGCAGCTCTTAGTTCATCCCAAAACCAAAAATACATATTTTTCCATCTAGACTGTTTTGTGTGAGTTGCAGAGTTTTGGAGATATCGGTCGTAGAGGTATCCGCCTTCTATTGAATATAATGGGACTAAAACTCTCAAAACCAGTGATTCTTTCCAGAAGTCATGACCTGGTAACTCAAGATAATCCACAGACCTTGTTATTTCATGTAGGAACTACTTTTGGCCCTTTTCCATACACAGAGCTGGCCTGGCTCGACTCGGTTTGACTCGGCTCATCAGCCCAGCACGGCGGGGGTTTGCCTTTCCACTAAAACAGGGCTACCTGATTGAAGGTGCATCTTCTAAGCGAAGAGCTCGAGGAGGCTCGAGTTGAGCGGCTGTAAAATGGTAATAAACACATGGGATAAACACACTGTTTCCTTAAATTATTTGAAACACTTTTATCATGAAACAGCACAAACAGGAAATGTTTTCATTCGGGGTTTCATCGGCAGTAACTTAAACACGACTGAAAGCGAACATGAAACGGTAAAAAAAAGCAGATACCTGAAAGTACAAACAGCGTCGCAGGGGAGAAACTACATTTCAAAACATAAAGATTCAGTTAGAAGCTACAAAAGTACTGAGAGCTGAACATAAAGAGACTTTAAGAAACGTCTTTCTCTCTGCTCTCCTGCTGAGTATCACAACACTCGCTTGTTCAAGGGGGGAAAAGGAGGGTCATTACTGATTGGTCGCAGCTGGTGAGACATCACCGCAGCCCGCTAGGATGCGGGTCAGGCTCGCTTTGGTGGGTCCGTCTTGGGCATAGCTCAGTGCGGCCAAAAGCACCGGTGGAAAAGGCCCATTTCTCTCTGCAGTAGAATCTACTGGAACTACATTCTTTCTAAGAAAGTAGTTCCAACATGAAACTGTCACAACAAGGTCTGATGATTATCTTGAGTAACTTGGTCATGAGTTCTTGAAAGGCACCCTAGTGTTGAATCCAGATTGGTAAATGGAGGGAAATGATTTTAGAGTGAACCGTCACTTTAAATTCTTTGCACAGTTTTATTTATTACTGCAAAATTAACAGTACCAATCCATTAGTGTTGCATTAGTTTGGGGAGGACGCTGAAATTACCTGCTGTAACAACTGTTATTGACTGACAATAAAGGCACAACTTGAAATGATGTTTTGTATAACCTGAGCAAATCTTGCAACAGTGTTTGCCCGTCCTCAGGGAGCACCGTGTTCCCTCTTCACTCTTCTTTGGTATGCAGACTTCTGGCATCCTCAGTCAAATCCTCCTGCTGCCAACCCTGATCAGATTGTCTGCTATGAAAGAGCAGCAGAAGTTTTTTTTCACTGACTCTCCAGTGTGGGACAAGAAGAGTCGCTTCTTCACCCAGGTTATGTAATTCGCACATCACACTCGAATTAGCTCCTAATCAGCGGGTCGGTCATATGACAAGTTCCTTGGTTTGTGTAGCTGACGGCTAGACTACAACTAATAGTATTACAGCAGCTCTCTGCTCTCTATGAGCCTCTTCTGCTAAACTTAGAGGTACCATAAATTCACATGTACTCACTTTTCATACGGTGGAGACATGTTATAACTGACATTTGAATGTAAAAATAATGTAACACATGAAATCAAAAATCTCTGGGGAGAATTTCTGATGTGAATTTGTGTAAATATTTTATATGAATGAATCAGTGCACAGAAGTGACTATATGTCTCGAAGGAGGTGACCTGACTGCAGTTACACACATAAAGTCTGCGTTCATTTACACTCTGGTGAACTGTTTAGAGAGCGGACACAATAAAAAACATCTCAACAGGAGCAGGGAACACAATCCTTTCTTTGTAAAGCTTATAACGTCCACTTTATTTTGGATCCGTCAGAGAGGAGTTGATTTAACACTACGGCTACGTTCTCACTGTAAGCCTTTGTGCTCAATTCTGATTTATTGCTCCGATCTTTCTTTTATCTTTTAAATGCGACCAATATCGGATTCCTGTGCGAACTGGGAGTCAGAGCCAGGTGTGGCAGGACTGTGAAGTGAACGGCTTCACAGATAAAGATTTCAATCAAGTTTCAAGATGTCAAGGGCAACTTTTAACTTTATGTTTCAGGGCGTCTCTGTAAGTGTCTCGCAGCAGCACGCTTCAGGCGAGCGAGTGATGTAAAAGTCGCATGAATTCAGATATGACTGTTTACACTGAGGCTGCAATCCAAAAAATCAGATTTGTATCTGATTTAGGACCAAATAAGAGGAGCATGCAAGAGGACACTTTTTCACGTTTTGTCCACTGGAAGACAGGCCAGATGGCACTTTTTCACGTTTTGTCCACTGGAAGACATGCTAGAAGGCACTTTTTCACATTTTGTCCACTGGAAGACATGCTAGAAGGCACTTTTTCACATTTTGTCCACTGGAAGACATGCTAGAAGGCACTTTTTGACATTTTGCCCACTGGAAGACAGGCCAGAAGGCACTTTTTCCTCATATTGTCCACTGGAGGACATGCTAACAGGCACTTTTTGACATTTTGCCCACTGGAAGACAGGCCAGATGGCACTTTTTTGACATTTTGTCCACTGGAAGACATGCTAGAAGGCACTTTTTCACATTTTGTCCACTGGAAGACATGCTAGAAGGCACTTTTTCCTCATATTGTCCACTGAAGGACATGCTAAAAGGCACTTTTTGATATTTTGTCCACTGGTAGACATGCTAAAGCGCACTTTTTCACATTTTGCCCACTGGAAGGGCACCCTAGAGGGCACTATATCATGTTTCATTTGCCATAGGTGCATGAGGGACACTTTTCAAATACAGGGGCACCAATGAGGGAATTTGCCACCAGTGGGTAGGAAAAGTTTTTCTTTTGTATCTTACTCCACATAGATTATGAACCACTGACTATAAAAACAACTCAATGAAATCAGATGAGAAATGCATCCAGGAAAACTGATGCCCCCCGTGTTAAAAGTATATGTTTACAGGCCAGTTCTGACCAAAACAAAATGGCAGTAACGTTGACGTAAGATCCAAAGGCCAGTGCCCGTACCCATGATCTGTGGCCCCTACCCTCCTGACACCGTGAGATACTTTAAACTCAATAAATAAATAGCTCCATCTAGAAAAACTGGACAAAATTCAGTGCTTTTTGACTGAGGTCACCCAGGACACCAATACATTTTCCGTAAAATCAGAAATAAAAACAGTGACATGAAGTCAGTAGGAACCTTTAGGGCACTTGTTAGATATGACGTAAAGTAAACCTCTGGAGTCTGCGATTATACTTAAACTGATAGTGAACAGAAGATTGATGCTAAATTAAAACAGTGTTAATTTAAAACCTGTATTGCAGCATTTCAGTGGCATGATGCCAAACATGCAGACAGAAACAAGGGCATCTCAGTCCACAGATGTGGAGTATGTAGACTATGTAAACAAAATTGTAACTTTAATCTTGCTCACCTGTTATCTGTGGTTCTCAAATGCTCTCTAAACAAAGTTTTGACTGCACATGAACCTTCTGTCCTTACTTCACCTCATTCATTATATTTTTACCTCATTCACAAGAAGGTCAACACGAGCTTGGGATTTTTAATCTTTTCCTGCAGTCCCACATTTGCGTTTCTCTTGCATAGTTTACAAAATGTCGATCAAGCACGCACGACAAGCAGCAGGCCGCTTTTCTAACGTAACCCAAAGTCACTGTTTATATTTCAGTGACATTCACATGACTGCTTAGTTCGGCTTGTGTCGTGTTTTTACAGCATCTCGGGGAAGAAGAGGACAAACCAAACAGGTTTTTGACTTGTCAGCGGGCAAAACAGGACATTGTTGAGGAAACAAAGAAACAGGGAAACAAGAGGCTGCAATGAGACGAGACACAAATTAGAAAAAATAAGTGAGATTCTGCTCTGAAAAGTTGTCGATATCCTTTCTGCAAGATTGTCTGCGTTCGGCGTGCATGCGATTGGTTGGTTTATTGCTGACACATCCTTATCTGCTTCAGCATGTTGCAGATAAGAACAGTGCATGGCGATTTAGCAGATAAAACACACATAGACAGCATGGAAACATGTTCTGCTGGTACTGTTTATTTACTTCTTCAAAATGTCTGCAAACTTTGTCAAACAATAATTCTTCAGTTCCACACTGTAAAATGTTTACTGTTAAATTTGCAACTCACAGGCAACAATTAGCCGGAGGCTGCTGTATTTTAACAGTGAAACTGACGTAAAAAGAACTACAGTAGTTTTTAACATTTTGTAAAAATACAGCAACGTATTATAGTGCTGTGAAAATTTTACTGTAATTATAGTGCTACTGAGAAACCTACAATAGAATATACTTCTGTATAAATTACAGTAAAATATTGTTATCTACCTCTACAGAAATCAGGAAATGTATTGTGCAGTTTGAACAATAGATACAGAACAATAACACACCGATAGAACAAAATAAACAGACGGATGGACTAAAAGTATCTTAAATACAATAATTCACCAACTAAATGTGAATAAATCCAGTAACACATAAATACAGTTAACGCTTCATAAGACCCGCCCATTTTCATTTTGTGCTCCAATAACAAGTTGAGTTTGGTACCTCGGTCAACTTTCTTCTTTTCCTGTAAAAGCAACATTATGGTCACATCTTATGTTACCTAATGTTAAAAAAAATGCTAACTAGCTAGCTAATGATTGTAAAAAAAAAAAAAACTAGCTAACTAGCTAAGATTAGATCGTAGGAAGTGAATATGTTTTGCTTTCACAGGTCCCTGAGCAACAACTTTTCACCATCTTTAAAGTTTAGTTTTCTTTTAAACGTAGATGAGCCTACGACATATTAGCATATTTAAGTACAGAACACAGGAGAGGAGAAAATTAAGTAAGGAGCAAGCTTGCTCAACTGTCATTGGAGCACAGAGCGAAAGGGGGCGGGACTTAGAAAGGGTCAATCACAGACCATGTTATGGTATTTAGCAATAATGGACATTTGAATGTCTTTGAATCCTGAAGAAGGTCTCAGTCCCACAAAACAGCAAAGTTCCCGTCTTGTAGACAAAAGATGAGCCGTGAAAATGAAATCAAAAACACTTCCTGCTAATATTAATGTTACATACAAACATCCAAAGACAAACTCATTCAAACGCACAAAACAAGTATTTTTGATTAAGCTATTAAACTATAATTTAATTAGCGTCTCACTTACCCACAAGCTAACAGGACAGCTAAGTTATGCTAGCTACCTAAGTCTGAAAGGGAACATTAGCTGTAGCTTATTTAGTTTCGCGGTCAGTTAAACTGTATTTTTGTATTAATATTTTCCTATGATACATTGAAAATCTACAGTAACATTACTGTGAAAACATTGTAATTACTGTAATTAAGTAGTTTATTTTTGGAGTACTTGTACTTTCATGAGTAGATTTTCACGTCTGTACTTTTATTTGAACGCAAGTATGCTTTACAAGATGTAATCTACTTAGTTACTTTTAAAATTGAGTACTGAGTGGAATTTGAATTAGTATCTAAACCTTTCACCTGCATTTTAGTAGCCAATCAGGTGATCTGATCACAAACAGGCCAATAAAAACCAGGATATATGGACGAAAAACAAAGCAAAACACTATGTTGTGGTCATTGCAAAACTGCAAATTAACTGCAAATTACAATACTTTCACCTTCACAGAGAGCCTAATACTTTTACAGCAACATGCCATCTCCATACTCTATTACTTTGACACGTGGGAGCTGCACTGTGCGGTAACAGTCTTCTTCTGTTAGTCAGTAGCTGCGGTGCTGTCAGGACACTGACGATGGCTGCTGAGGTGAAATGAGTCCTCACTCATTTCCCTCGTCCAAATTTTCCCAGCTGCTCCATTGTGAAGGTAAATTTCCAAAGCTAAACAGCTGCAGAGGCACCCAGGATCACATTAATAACTCTCTCTCTCACATGCATACACACAAAAACATACACACACACACACACACACACACTCACACTCACACTCACACTCACACACACACACATCTTACACTTCTGTGCAGCCCTGCACCCTCCCCCAATCCCTCCCCGCGGCTTTGCCGTAAAACAACAGGGGAATCCGCCACGGTCACACGGTGTACCCTGGTAATTTTCCACAGATAACATGTAGTGAGACGTTGAGTGTTGCAATATGAGTTTATGTTGACTTTTCACATGTATTTCCTCATATAGAGTCAAAGCAGACTATGTTCAATTCCTTATTGAGTGAAACTGTTTTGTTTTTTCCCCCTGAGAATGAATTTGCTGCTGATAAAAGTGAGGAACTTTTCCATCCTGGTATCATGATAATCTTCATGCACTGTAAAAAAAACAAAAAACTGTTTGCTTTAACATAAAAAAATTAGTGTCCAGGCTGCTTTAAAAGTTTAAGTTGACTGAATTTGAAAGGACAAGTTGAGGTAATTTTGTAATGATTCAGAACAAATAAATGTAGGCAAATAAACTTAATTCAGTTGTACTTTAGAAAACTTTTAATTTAGACTAGGCGACTAGTCTAACAATAAGAAAACACTCGTTAAAATTGAGCACAATTTACTAAACAATCATGTTAAACACTGTCTGAAAAGATGATGCATGTATTAAAAGCCATTTGAAGATGTTAATCAGAGTCTAAAATCGCTAAATTGTATTTTAAATGCTGCAGGTATGTGTGACACTTTGCACCGTGCAATACGTCGCACATCAACCTACAAAACTTGACAGCAACTCACTAAATGCTTCACCTTTTCAGACTGAAAGGGATCACAGTGTCTGCGGGCAAACAACATCGTTTATTCAGTGCTGACATTAGCTAACAACATGCTACATGCTGTTAGCTAACATCAGCAGCAGCAGCAGCAGCAGCAGCCTGCTCTGCTTGCAGGTTAATGTCCGTGTCTGTGCTGAATGTGGTTAGTCACTGATTACACGTCAAGTGGTTATACATCAGTTTGTTATGTCACAGCCTGCATTCAACCTTATTTTCACCTTCTAGACTAAAACCCTGCCAAACCACGCTGGTTTTATGGGCTGTCATCTGTCCGACTTTACCCACAAAAATATCCAGGGTTGCGTGGGCGACTGGGGCATACGCACTGGGTGAGAGTGGCCGCCGTCTGATGGGCCTGAAGCCCCAACTAGCAGCGGGCGGATGCGTAACGCCTTTAAAACAACCACACACAGTTAACTGGAGTTGTACATGAATAAAATATTGCTAAATAGTTTAATCGACTAGCACTTCTGGTGGGAGGCGCCATTTAATCGTTTAGTTCACTAATTGCACAAATCCCTATTCAGTAAACCAAGAATATTAAGTGGAACCAACAACTCTTCAGTCACACTGAAGTCCGCTGACGTGCTGATCATGTTTTTAGAAACTTAATTTAATTAGTCAATGAGTTCATGAGTTCTGAAAATTAGTAGAAAGTTAAGTTTAAAGTTCAAGCTTGTACATCTAAGTTGAGTTAATGAGAAAAAAAATGGGTGAATCCACTAAATTCCTGTATGATTTTATTTCACGGTGCGATTAAAAAACAGGATCGAATAGTTGAAATAAAACAAAGGTTAAGACAGAAATAAAAGGGCAAGTCGGAACTTGTCGGACGAGCCTCACGGTGACAAATCTGTCTCTGTCTATAAATATATTCTACGCTGAGAGCTGTGTGTGTTGTCCTTGCAGGGCCCTGACAGTGACGCATCACTGTCCTTATGTCTTGATGCACAGAGCGAGGGACCATCCCTCTGCACGTACAGTCCATACAGACGTTTACAACTGAGGATGCATTCTTTGCTTCGGTGCAACAAAGCCACCATTCATGTATCCCCTCTGAGCGTTTCATTCGAGGTTGGACCACGAGGACATGAGTCGTTATCCTCGAATGACCTGAAAACAGTGAGATGATCCAAACATTGTGATTTATGCTTTGGTGGGTGTTGAAGAACATTGCAAACTGGCCTCATCTTTGCTCCAGCGGACGCTGTCTGGAAATCACGGTTCGGCCAGAATGTTGAATCTGAATGACTGTTTTTGATTTTAATGATGATAATAAATTCCCTTGTAATAAATTTCACCAAGTTTTCCTCCTTTGCTGTCATGAACTTGTGCTCAGATGAACCAGGATGTAACAGCAGTGCTCTGAATTCCTTCCAGTGCTAAAATATGCTGTGCACCTGCAACAACAACACAAGCTCTGACCAAAATAAAACGGACCCTTTTAGTAATAAAAAACAAAACATTCCAATACAAACTAGTAATACAAAACCTATGATTTATAATATTCATATCAGAAGCGCTGAGAGGAAACTTGATCGGCTAATATGAAACTTGAAGCAGAAGCACGTCCCCCTTCTTTGGTGTCGAGCCAGGCTGTGGAAACCGCAGATATGAAAGTAATGAAGAGCAGGGTTCCTGTTTGATGTCAAAGGAGCAAACTGTACTTTTCTTTACCCTAATATGAAACTTATCTTTGACCCTTATTACGCCACATCCGAAGACATGCAGATAAAATGAGTTCCGAAATATTGCAAGATAGTTAACCATGTTTTACTTGATAAAAAGCTGGGAAAAAAAAGTTTTGTGGTTCAATAATGTATGCATGTCAAAATGCCGCCTGCTTAAATTGATACTGAGCTGATTATTTAACCAAAATGGTAACATTTATAACTTTTAGATCAGGCCTAATGGTAGCACTTGGGACTTGGGACTACAGCTGACACGATTGTTTCTCTTGTCCTGGGCTGCATCAACAAAGATTAATCCAAGATTAGTTCTCATTTAGTTTGATTTAAACCAAAATTAACAAAATGTTACATTGTTTGCTAGCTAACAAAAAAGTTTACAAACATGTTACATTGTTTGCTAGCTAACAAAAAAGTTTACAAACATGTTACATTGTTTGCTAGCTAACAAAAAAGTTTAAAAACATGTTACATTGTTTGCTAGCTAACAAAGAAGTTTTTTAAAAATGTCACATTGTTTGCTAGCTTGCCATTTTGCAACCAGTCAAAGTTAAACCTTCTCAAGTGTAAGTTTAACGTTAATATTGGATCACTAAATTGAAGTTAAAAGTTTTGGTGCAACATTATTAAATTTAATTTAGGCTTGGAGTAAAAACGAGGTATAAAGACAGGCTTGAATTGAATCTTTCTTAACCTCAAGCTAGTTTAAAAATTTGGTGCAACTTAATGTTTAGTTAAACCACGATTTAATCAAGTTTAAAAGTTAATCCTTGTCGCCACAACCCCGCCTTTGGTTTGTAATTTTTAAGACAATTTTACAGTGTCTTAGTGCAGTAACTAACAATTATTTTAATGACTGTTTAAGCCCACTCACGTCCCAAAGTTGATGTTTTCAAATGTCACATAAACAATTTAGGGAATGTTTGGTATGATTGCTTAAGAAATGACTCTGTAACCTGTGTTACATGTCAGGTTATTCACAATCCCACTGAGATTAAGATCTGGAAACAAACAGTAACTCATAGTCAGACAAACACACACACACACACACTTCAGGTTACTCACACTTAAGATCCTGTCAACAACTACAAAAAAAAAAGAAGATACCCCTCTTTATCTGTGCAGCACCACAGATTATTGGCAGTTTGACACCGGGGTGTACTTGTTGCATCAGGGTCACCTGAAGTTCAGCGATTATTACGCAAAGACTGCATACCACCTGCAGTTTAAATATATACATCTCAGTAAACCCCACAGCGACTGCATGAAAGCGGTCCAAAGTTCACTATGTTTAGCTCACATGCGCTTTCCATATTCAGTGTTTCACGGGTCGTGAGCAGCGTTTACTTCTTCATCACCAGCTGCTGAAAAATGACACGGAACTTTGTGCTATAAATAAAAGCGACAGGTATTTTAATGAGTCTTGTTTCGCTCCTTTGATCATAAACAAGTTTTACATCATGTTTGCCTTTCTGTGGTGATTTTGTGGTATTTAAAACAACAGTCCCAGTATCTCGTGCACGCTGCGCCCCAATTTCAAGTGCACGCTCCAGGTTAAACAGGCACGAATACTTACCTCTCTCCGCCCCTGAAGGCTACATGTCGGTGAAGACTGAGCTAGTTTTAGACTCATGTTTTACTGACGTGACCTTTGATCCCTGTCAGGCAACCATGTGCCTGGGTCATGTTTTGGGACAGGCACGTTGATATCCGTCTGTGTCTCGGACCCCCGGGTCATCGGAGTTCATGAGAGGGGGAGGGGGAGGAGAAGAGGAACAGCAACAAATTTGTTCCAGGGTTGGCTGGCAAAGTCCCAGGCAGGGTTGTTTTTCATTCTTCAGATGGGCCGTGCTGAAAAAAAACACACAAAAAAAACAATGTCTGTTTGATGTATGGGAAACAGGCGCGCGTAATCGGAAACAAACATGTTTTGTTTTGTTGCTTCCTTCTGCAACTTTTGTGTTTTTAAAAATCTTTTTTTTTAAGGGGGTAGTCCATCTGTTTTCACTGACATCCGTTCACTCGTCTTCATTAAGTGTTGCTTTTTCTAAAGGTTTTGAAAATAACCCCGATGATGTCACAGTGATGTCATCAGGGTCATTTCGGGGCGGGGCTCTGACGAGGGCGCGGATCTCGTTTCCATTTCGATGTCCCTCGCGCTCGTTACGTGAACTTTTCACCACGAGCCGAGAGAAGTAGAAACAACAGGTGGGTTTTAGCTCCACTTCCCACTTTTCTTTATGCTGTTTACAACTTTCATTATTAGAAGGTCATTCAGCTCAATTTATGTTAATAATTAACGTCAAAATACCCTCTGCGTCCTGGCGGCCTGTCGAGTGGACAAGCTGTTACACCAAACTCCATTCAAAAAGTAGGTGTTTTAAGGTAGGGACGTATATTTTCACAGTTAAAACTTTAGTTACACCATCACTCAGACTCTTTTCTGATTCACTTCGATCCACAGTCACAATCGGCGCACATATAATTTACTCTGCAACATTATTAGCTGACCTGCGATGAAGTCACACACGCACACGTACTGACTGGCTCGGCACTACAACACTTAGCACAATAGACAGAACAAAACCTTCAACAAATGTTGTGCGTGGGGCTGACAACTTCCTGTTTTTTAGAAGTTGGGGTAGACACGTCCCTCTGTTCCCGCCCAGGATCTGTGCCTGAGGGCTCAGACATTAATATAAGTGAGAATTTGTCACTTTGAATATATCGAATATATATAGGATGTCTATGTTTCCGCATGTCCTTTGTCTGGTTATGATTTATATTACACAATTATATGAGCTTGCAGCACAGTGAGCAAAGTATGTACTTGGATAAAATACGTCAATAAATAAAAAGTATTACAAAAAAGAAAAGATTAGTGAGAATTTTCCCGGCAAGGAGGGTCGGAGGGTCGTTCCAGAAAACTCAAAACTCAAACATGTCCAAAGTCGGAGTTCCTTCTTGTGAACTCGGGGTAAATCCATCCACCCAACTTTATGAAGAAGAAGCTGTTTTGCATATAAATTGATGTAAAAATATAAGACTTGTCACCCTGTGAGTAACTTCTGTGACTCTTTTGTCCCTTTTCTACACACGTGCTGCTTAACTTGATTCAATTTGACTCAGAGCACAGTGGAGTTTGCACCTGCTTGAACCGATGATGTGGTCGTCTTTATTCACTTTGTTGCTGGAAATTCTTCATAATAAAAGTCCCCCTTTGTTTCCATATCTAAAAGTTTTATTATGAATCAGCAAATTCA
>JAJHUR010107772.1:15607-35094 GCA_027495735.1 Lutjanus campechanus | reverse complement strand
GGTAGCCAACCTATCACGTTAAACACTGAAGCAGCAATATGCAAAGTTTACACAACGCCTGGAGCCCCGCGACCTTGCCACGCCAGAACAGGCCTGCTGCTGAGTATCGAGCCGACTCCCCCCACAAAGCCTCTCCTCCAACACGCCCACAGACAGGACACCTATACATCTGACAACACTGCTGGGCGTTTCCAAAGCGCTTGAAGAGCAAGTTGGCTGAGTCTTCGTGCTTTATCGACACCGGATCATCAGCAGCACCAGAGCCAAAAGTAACAAACCAAAAGAAAAGCATCGACCTGCAGCAGGACAGCCAACATGAGCAGGTAAGGACCCGGACTGGACTCAATTAAACAATTAAAGGGGATCAAGGATCAGTTACCATGTGAATGAGGTGCATGACAGGACAGGCAACTGAAACAAAGACTTTTTTTTGATATCTTGACATGCAGCCGTGGAAAAAGTAGGACAGTTTTTCACCTTGAGATCTCAATTTTTTCTCATTTTTAATTTTTTTTTTTTTTTAATAACTTTTGCTAAAAGCTACAATATGTTGATTGTTTTGCTCCTGATTCATCCTTCTTCCTCTCACGTTTCGATACAGTATGTGTGTGTGTGTGTTTGTCTGCAGTTAATGTTACAAAAAGGGAAGTAAAGTCAGCAGTTGTGCAATTTTAATGTGCATTTTTGGACCCCACTCAAAGGCGCTATCTGTTCATTGACTCTGCCTGTCTGCACCAAGGGCAGCATGCTTTTTACAGAACTGAAAGATCCTTATTGTCTGATTTGTTTTGCTGCCACTCCTTTTAAAAATAACTTTTCGTGTTTATATTAGAGCCCGACCGATATATCAGTTGACTGGTTGGATAGTAACATATTACATGTAATGTGGATTACATAATCGGATAACAAAAACAATAAGTATAATCAGTCCAGATCTAGATGATATACATTGTCAATGATTACTTGATTACATTTTTGATGACATCTTAAAAAAATGACAATTTTAAAATTCTGAAACTTTTTTCATGATGAACAGTACTCTATTAAAAATAATAGTGCATCTGACTTTAAAGTAATCTCAGTATCTGCATCTATGTTGTCTGATATTGCCTTATGTAAAACAGAACATAATGCAGATTGATTTTACTTTTTAGCTTTATAAGCAGTATTTTATGTATATTTGATCCCTTTTTCTTATACAGGTAATAAATTTTGCTCTATGTATGTTTTTTTTAAATTATTGTTAACTATAATCATTAAAAAACAGTGAAAGTTTACATATCTTTGTTACAAGTGTTAACCAATACTGCTTTTAGGACAGGGGTCCCCAATGTAGGACCCCCACAATGGATGCACATTAGACCACAGAAACCCAACTGGAGAGGATTTCGTCCTAAGGAATCTCCTTTGAATTTTTTATTTTTTATTTTTTAATGTTTGAAGATAAACAGTCTTCCTAGTCAATCAATGATCAAACTAAGATTAGTAGAAACTACGGTCAATCAAAATGGCCAACCCTGTTTCTTACCTTGTTGCTCCAACTTCCAAAACACATGTGATAAAAGTTAAAATATTATATTCCTCCTGTAATTGGAGATCCTTTATGTCCAATCAAGGACCCCTATTGGTTCCTGGACCCCAGTATGACAACCACTTTTCTAAGAAGTCCTGTGAACACATACTAAAACCAAAAAATGAAACAATTAAAACATAAAATTGTAGCCACAGTAGATCAGGCTTACTTGAGTCCAGTTTACATTTTCAAGGTCTATAGACAAGTATGTTCACTTGCAGACCTGTCCAGCTGATTCCAAAATGTTCACTAAACACCCAACCACCCACACAAATCAGTTGGTCTGTCATGATTTCATGATACCTGACATGATTTAAGAATGATGTAACTACTTTATTCTAAGGGATAAAGACGTTGGCGTAATTACAGTTGTTGAGTGGATCTGTTTCCATTGTGTTTTCGTGTGTTCATCCTATAGAAAAGCGTTGGTCCCTTCTAAGTCACGCACGTCCCATTACACTTGTAACATGAACCAGTGAAGGAGGCGCCTCCCTCCCCTGCGCTACACACATTGTTTCAATAGAACTCAGTCAAAGTCGGATTCTTATGCGTCCTTTCTTTTAATTTGACATTGAAAGTAGGATTGGCATGGACAATTGCAAGCTTTTAAGCTGTGTTTGAAATGGCATACATCATAGCATTTTCTGTATATAGCTCCTAAACAAACACTCAATGTGACCTTGGGACAGTCTGACAAGGATTTTGTCAGGAAGGTGTCACACTTCCATCATGAATCCCTGGTCAAAGTTTTCCCTTATCCATGACTCCTTTCGGGAAATTATATGTCCCATAGGGTCTTTACCTTTTTCTTACATAACACATTGCATAAGTTTCTAGTGGGACCTCCTCCATACCTACCAGCTGGTCCTAAATGGGCTCCATTCTGGATTTCATTAGGGCTGCTGTGCAGTTCAGCCCCCCCACCCCCAGCCCAAATCCAGCCTCACTGGTACACTTTATGAATGCCAGAGACGACCCTGTCTTGGTTTGCATGTGTCCACATAGGGAGGAGGGTCTGCAGACTAGGGTAAAGGTGAAAAGCTGGGTCTGGAGAGTCAGAGAGAGAGAGAGAGAGAGACATTTGACCATGAAAGACTTCAGAGTCACTAAAGGTTTGCATAGAAAAAGTGTCAACATCCATGCTTTTTATTGATTGTGCACAATGAGTGGGAGGTTTCTACAATAGCAACAGCATAAATGAACTATCGATGCAAAAGTTACATGTGACTTTAATTGCTTTCCCCATATGATACGTGTTAGTGAGGTCTCTAATTGTAGTTTGACAGGCCGCTGAATACTTGGCAACACTTAAACTATGGTGATGTAATTCTTTTTAAAGAAGGAGTTCAGCATTTTGGGGGATTGTAATTGATTCACTTTCTTGGCGAGAGGTGGATGAGAAGATTAACACCACTCTGACACCTGTATGGTAAATATGTATCTAGAGTCATCAGTGTGCAAACAAAAGGTGCTTACAGTGCAAAAAAAAAACAAGGGCAAATGAACACCCATGTCTTATTTTAATTAACTATTCTTGCATTTATCGCAGCCTGTAGAATTTTTTTTGTGGCTTTCTAGCCCAGCTAAATTGGTGTGCAGGTATCTCCTCTGCCATCCTTTAAAATGTGAAACTAGAGTGAGCAGCCGGTTTAGCTTAGCTTAGCACAGTGGTTTTCAAACTCAGGTCTGTAAAGGTCATGAGTTATTTTCTTTTTAAACCTGCACAATTAGGCAAACCCTGCAAAAACTTGGTTACACTGGTGGCAGCCAGTTAGTGTGTTTCCAACAACAACATTATCATCATCCATTACAGTGTTTCAATGTGGACATGACAACCCTAGTTTGAACAGCAAGGGGAGAAACAGGGCTGGTTGTTTTGGTTTATCGTAATGTATAGTGATCCCAGGCTGATCCTTGTTTGATCATTGATTAGCTATGAAGACTTTAAATATGCATCTGTTGTGGGGGGTCCTTGATATGAAAAAGGTTGGGAACCCATGGCCTGGCATGAAGACCAGAATCACAGGGAAATGGTTTGTCTGCTTCTGAATAAGACTAACCAACTCAGTCCACCAGCATCTCTAAAGACCAATATGTGAGGGGCCATGTGCTTGTTTGTTTAATCTGTGTAAAAAAACAAAGTGTAAAAATTAAAATGAGCTGTTTTACATAGGATTATAGGTAGAGATGTTCACCAGGCAACCAGCTGAGATTCCAGGGCGCTACTGGTCCCTGCCAAAAAAACAAAAGTATTAAAACAATAGGTTGTACAGATTAAACTAAGGTATAAGAAGTTGAATAGTGAGCTTTGTAGTCTTTATGCAAAGCTACGCTAACTGGCTGCAAGCTGTAGCTTCATATCTAGCGTGCAGTCATGAGTGATATTGATCCTTTTATCTAACTCTTGGCAAAAAAGTGAATAAGCATATTTCCATGCATTGCTGGATTAAAACTGAAGCAGACTGAGTTTTGGTTGCAGTTAGAAATGGGAGGAGTTGGGGTTGGCGAGCTGTGGGTTGTGAGTGTACATAGTGTTCTGTTTTGAACTCTTGTTTGTGTTTGTGTTTTATTATGCAGGCTCTCTTAATGAGTAACAGCAGAAGAGAGAATTGAACTTTTCTCGCATAAAATTTTTAGTCAGAATGGAGCAATGTGTTTGAACAGTTAGTTGCTTCAACGAGTTGCCTCAAAAAGGAAATTTAGCGTAAGAATTTGAATATGTTGCTCAGAGATCTTCAGATTTCAGTCAGAACGTGTGAACGTGAGTTGCTTGTCTCACCGTCAGGTACTCTTGTGAGAAACTATAACTAGATAACAGCAAGTCGGATGGGCAGCTGCTTCAGTTTCAGTGAACCAGTGGAAAGAAGATTAATCATTTAACATCCAGATCCAAACTGTCTGAGTCGCAGAAGATTCAATGATTTGCATCAGTTATGAGTTTTTGACCAAAGCTGTTTGCACAGAACACAATGTTACTTATAGGAGGGGAACTGAGAATCATCCAATTACCAGGCAGAGCCAGCGCGCCCAAAGCTCATATCTGGACCCAATTATGGTGCATTCCAAAACTTACGACTTCCCTCTAACCATTGAAAACCACAAAGTACAATGAAGGGAAGAAGGGAAGGAGTAGAGAATGAGAAGGACGAAATGAAGTACTTTCATTAGCTGTCCAAAGATATTTGATCTCAGCGAGACGCAACATTTAATGAAGATTTTTCCGTTAACAAGTTTGGGATGATTTTTAAAGATTTATGAATTAATCATCATCTTACTGATGTTAAATTTACAGAGAATACAAGTAACAAATATCCTGTTTTTCAATTATGTTACAAAGAAGAACAGTAATTATACAGTTTTTAAATATAAGCAAATGCATATTATTTATTTTTTTTACATGTTCAGCAGAGTTTTTCTTCATATGATAGTCTTTACTCTGCCACGGTGGTGATGTAACATTTTGCATCTGGTGCTGATTGAGGGGCCATGTGCTGTTCGTTTAGTCAAGAATGTGACACAGGATTGTCACGATGGCAGATTTTTTAGCTTCATTACAATATCAGTATAAAAAGATACAGGGCACACAAAACAGGATATCTTTTTCCTTTTTTTAAAGTGAACAATTTGCGCACAGTGCAAGTCACTGAACACTGTCTGGGTTCGCTGCAAGTCTTAACAACACCAAGAAGGTACAGTAATGTTTCATGTCACCAAAAGTAGCATTTTTGACAATGCATAATTATTTTACTGCAACATGTTGCACAATATAGGCTTTTTTAATGCAGCACTTCTGATTAAAACTATCAGCCTACAGATTTAATAAAATGCAGGCTTCTTGGACCTTTATTGCACATGTATGAGACTAAAAATATTCATATAGGTGTGGTGGTGCATTGTCCCCAGTTTTGAAGGGCTGCTATAACCTCCATGAGATATCACTGCGTTTGCTCCCAGCTTCAAATCTTTTTCGGCACAAATAGAAAGAAAGCCTGAAAGCTTCATAAGGCTTCATCTGGTCATCGATACCCAACACAAACTGCTTTATGCAATAGCGGTTATCAAGCGGTTTCTTCTGGTAAAGACCAATCATACTAGAGTCCGCAGTGAACGGCTGTATGTTTTTTGACACATGGTACACTGTGGTAATCAGTTTTCAAATTATTTGACTTCATGTTTCATTAAAGTACTGGCAAGGCCCCAGACGAGGCGCTGCTGGCAGCCATGGAAGTGAGATGTTGTTAGCTCTTGCTACGACACTCCAGCAACATTTTTGGTAAAGTTGACAGGCTTTTAAGAAACACCACGCTCTCAACTTGCAGCAAACTGTGCTAAACTTAGTTGAAGTTTCACGATTTTCTTCCGAGTGTCCCGATCGGTATTGAACATGTGCAAATCTCAACAGGGATGAAAAGGAAGCAAAATGGCTCACTCCTTAGCTACTTTCATTATCAGCTTTGAGAAAACAATGTCTCATTCTTTTTAGTTGATAGATATACTAGCACTTTACTTGCCTTGGGTAATTGGGCAATCGTAACTGTTGAGCTCTGCTTACATATTTCATGATTGACCAAATGTGTTGTTGTTGGAAAGGAACAGTTTCATTATTTTATTTGTTTTCTTCTCAAAATGTTTTATCTTACAATTAAAGGCACAATGATGACTGTTAGTTTGACTGTCCACTGTATTTCTGGCCATGTGTTGTCAGTGCCCTCGCTAAACACATATTTCAAACACCCCGTGTAATTATTGCAGTTTTCATGCGCATGACTTAAACTATGACTGAAGCAGACTCAGTAACAGAACTGTTTATTGTTTGTGTCTCTGTGGAGAGAGACAAACAATTTTTCTGGTACATGATGTTCTGCCAGTTCTTAAATTCACACAATTCATCATTTCTTTGGAAAGTCAACAAAGAGATTGCAGTTTTACTCTTGGTGGCCATCAGAATTTCTCTCTCTCCTCTGACGCCGTAATGTAACACCAGCACAGTTTAACTGTCATGACCTGCATCATCTGTACGGTCACAGGTTGTGCAATTGCTAAGGCTGGACTTCAGACTGTGGGGTTGTCCAGTCCGTCAAAACCTATAAAATGTGGGGCAAAAGAAAGGGTTCACCTCTGCAGGACTTTGGTGTAGAACATACTGGGAAAACATTGCAACAGGTTTGACTACGTTTGCTTTGTAGGCCAAAAGTCAGACTGTCTGTTCTGTTCTTGAATGAGAAACAGAACATGACCCAAAAAACGCTTGTGTAGACTTCATTGTTTTTTGTCTTTCTGGCTCTGAGTTGCCCAAGTCAAATTTGATTTAGAACTCCAATACGTCAGAGGAACGAACATCGTAAGAGACACGAGGGACGAAATGTGAGCACTTAACCTATTGTCAAACACATTAACCAACTAAAACACAAATTTTATTTACCTTTTACTGTGTCACTACACTGCAGTCATGCCGTGAATGCAAACAACATTTATTTACAAAACAAAAACATCTCATACCAGAGGGTTATTTATTATTTTTAAAAAATACCTTTGCTTCAAATTATTGTATATTTGAGGATATAATCATCAGATTATAAACTTTTCCCCTCCGCAGATGTCTGATTAGCAAGGCGGAGGTGCAAGGCTTCATCGAGAGGTGTATGACAGCCGTCGGCACACAGCCACATCATGCCCGCAGCCTGGCCGAGGTGCTGGTGGAGGGAGACCACAGGGGCCACTACAGCCACGGACTCAACAGGATGGGTAAGTTGGGACCAGGGAGTTGATCACATCAACTGCATGTTTGATTTAAAGCTGTAATATGTAACTTGTCAAAAAAAAATGCCTGCGAACATGACTAAATGTAACTTTAATGTTACCTCATGCATGGACATGATTTCTGCCTGAGTCATCAGACAGATGAGATCAGATAGAACAGTGAAGATAAAAAAACTCCCATAATCCCTCGCTGCCTCACAATGTCATCAAACTACTTCTTTTGTTGTTGTTTTGGTGTAAGAGAGCTCCCTGGTGGCAGGGGTGATTACATATTGTGTTTTTAAAAGAGGCAGGACAATTGTAGTGGGAAAGAAGAAAAAAGTGTTTAAACTGTGACTCATAAGATTGGTAAGCCTAACATGCAAAATGTGATGTTTTTATAAATGCAATATTTGTTTATTTTGGCCTTTAAAGACACAACCTCATTTGATCAGTATATATCAAACTGATGAAGTACTTTTCTGTTTGTTTATATATGAAATCTCTTTGTGCCTGTATTTAAATATTATTTGTGCTCACTGTCTCTGTACTTTTCAACAGACATGTATGTAAAGGACATCCAGTCAGGAATCTGTGCAAAGGACGGTGAGCCTGTGGTTGAGAAGGAGACTGCAGCCACAGCACTGGTGGACGGGAAGAACCTCCTTGGTCCGGTGGTGGGAAACTTCTGCATGAATCTGGCCATCAAGAAGGCCAGAGAAGTCGGCATTGGCTGGGTGGTGGCGCACGGTGAGTCCGGATTTCTTCAAACCTCAAAAGGAAAAGTTGACGTGCGGGGGCAGAGGTCTCAAGGACATCTGCAAATAAAGAAATGCATGCATATCCTGTTTCTTGTTTCACAGTAACCTGGTCAGGTTTCAGAAGCAGGTCTGAATTTGATCTGAATGTTCAGCATTGATAAAGGGATTTTTTTCACTGTTAAAAGATTTGTAGAGTGTTTGGCTCGTGTAACAGGTAATTAAGCGTGGGAGACGAGAAACCGAAAGCACTGTAGAGTCTGATGACTGTGCAAAACAGTTTACTTTGAGTGTTTTCTTGTAGTCAACTCTAAATTTTACTGGTAACCAGTGCAATGATGTTAAGGTGCAGTTTTTAAAATTTTGTTAGCAAAAGTGCTACCACATTTTGCACCACTTGAAGGTAGGACTGGATGGAGTATTGTCTTGAAATCTCTAAAAGAAAAGATGTGCCTGACCTTGCTAAAAAGATGAAAAAATACTTTTTTTTCCATTTTATTTTTATGAGGTCATTCACAGTCCAAGTTTGAAGAACATTTAAGTACATAAATCACATTTATATAAATACATAATGACAGATGTAGGCATAACTCAAATAACTGCATTAAGCCTTATCAAAATGATATCTGTATTCCTTTTATTGTTTGTTTCATTTTACTTTAAGTAACTATGAACATGAACAATGTCACACACTCATTTATCATTGAGAATCCGTCCCTTTTCACATAGTCTCTGCAGTAGTCCATTGGAGTTGGCTATTTCCATTTAAGCAGGTCAGATCTCAGTAAAATGATGTGCCTAATCCATTTTGACCACATTCCCCTAAATTAGAAAAAGACAATTTAACAACAGCTTTTATGTTTATCAAATTTAAGATCAGAGTCAAATGAAATGCCAAGATTCTCAGCATAGGTTTTGACAGGTGGTCCTGGGCTGCAAACTACATTTATCAGGGGATCCAAAAATGTATATTTCCATCTTGCTCTCATTTAGTTTTAAGAAGTTACCAGCCATCAAATGCTTGATATCATTTAGGCAGTCAAACATGTGTTTGTAGGTATCAGAGCGGCGAGGTCTTAAAGGGAGGTTCAAGTATGTGTCATTAGCGTAGTACATTTTCAAAATATGTCTTTTTGGTAACCTGCACAAAGAAAATAAGATACAAAGCACCATCCTTGTGGTACACCGTACAAGAGAGGAGTGGGGCCAGACAATGACAATCCACTAAAGGAAACTAAGAAGGTTCTCCCTTCCAGAAAAGGGATGAAGAAAAATTTTATTTCATGAGAGTGGTCAACAAATTTTCTTTCTTTTCCTCTTAGGTTCCAACCATTACGGTATTGCAGGATACTACTCAATGCAAGCTGTGAAGGAAAACATGGTTGTAAGTATCAGGTTTATCTGTTTCTCAATTCATTTTAAATTGTTGAACTGCTACTAACAGAAGTTTTTTTCATTTTCAGTAGAACATCATAAATGTAATTTAAACTAAATTTCCTTTATTTAATAAAGGAGTTAAATATGCTGTTTTCCTAAATGGTTTTAACTGTGTGTCTAATAATCTAATCTGAACACCACAGGGCATGTCCTTCACCAACACGTCCCCACTGGTGGTCCCCACACGTGGCAAAGAGGTAAAAATTTATTAATTATTCTGCAGAATAACCTGTATGACTTCTGTGCCTCATTTTTATGCTGTGATCCTGCTTTTTGTAGTGCACTTTGGGCACCAACCCCATCAGCGTGGCAGCTCCTGCTAATGACGGAGACAGCTTTGTTCTGGACATGGCCACTTCTGCAGTAGCACTCGGAAAGGTAAGATAAGATTTATGCTTTTACAGATCATAACTTCTGCTGTGCTGCATGAATGGCGTAGTTTTGTAGGCCAGGTTAGCATCACACTCTGTTTATTATTTTATAGTATAATATGCACTTATTCTCTATTAAGGTCTACTTATTCTCTTACTCAATATTTCGATGTTTCATGTGCACAGGTGGAGCTCTATGAACGGCGTGGAGACCCCATCCCTGAGGGGTGGGGCTGTGATGCCCAGGGCAAGCTAAACACCGACCCCAAGAAAGTCCTGAATGGTGGAGGACTGGTGCCCATTGGTGGCAGTGAAGACACAGGTGAGAACTGCTCCGTCTGCAGTTGAATTTTAGACATTTTGCTCATGTTCATTTATCATGTTGAAGTAATCCTCTTGTCCTACTATATACTTCTTTCTATTTCTTTCATTTTGAAAGAAAAAACACTACTAAACATTCCCAGACTAACCCATGTCAGAAATGTCAGAACACTTAGTTTAGCTGAGCTCCTCATGCATCTAAATATTTTTCCCCTTCAAGTTTACAAATTTGTGCACTCATTTTACACATTCTTATGTATTTTTTCCACTATATGACCCCTTGTGGGTCTCGGTAGGAATATATATAGAAGGGAAAAATGTGGAGTCATGCAGGATGAAAGACAAGACGTGACAGCAATACTGAGCTGGGTGCGATAGTGCACCATCCAGAAGGGCTCTGATTCTGGCTTGATTCTATGTGATGTTGCCTGATTGACAAAGTACATTTGTTGCAGTCATCCTCTGTCTACGTGAAACGACTGACGTTTGTGTGTGTTTTTTGCTCACAGGAGGGTACAAAGGTTACGGTCTGGGAATGATGGTAGAGGTGTTCTGTGGTATCCTGTCCGGTGGCATGTACAGCAAACACATCCGCACATGGAAAGTTACAGACCGTATTGCTAACCTGGTACGTTGTGTTTTTCTTGGCTTGTTTTTTGTTGTGTTTAGAAGAGGACACATTAACCCCATTAACTTGCTTTCATAGTGGTTATAGCTGTTAGTGATATGACATGCTGAAAAGTTAGCCTTCCTGTCTGTGAAATGAAACAGACTGAAAAATACTTGCAAGCATTCTTAAAAGTTTATAAAGCCACATTTATCTATTTTAATCTGGGTGCAGTTACATCACTTCAGATATCATCGAGCAGATTTACTGGAAAATTGGCAGCTACCAGTTAAAATAAAAGCCACCAGTTTCACAATGTAGGTGTGTTATGTTCCTTTAGTCATAGTAATTAAGCCACTACAAGTTGGAGCAGATGACTGAGCAGGCAAACAGCTCACTTTTGGGATCATGAATCAGTTAACTAAGCAGCAGGATAATTTAGTAAAAGTTCCCACACTAATAATAAAATATAATTCTAATAATGCACAAGAGAGGTTGTTTTACAACACAGTGATGATTAGCTTGACGGAAACAAAGTTGGTAAAATGATCAGTTCTCAGACAAACACAGCAAAGAAACATGACAGGTTAATTTTTGTTTTTGCGAGCCAAGTTTTTCATGTTGAAACACAGTCTTTGACAGCCACTGTTATCTAGAAGATAAGGACAATCAATGAGTCGGACGTAGGCAATATTACGTCATGTCCTGGCTCCCTCTGCTGTTTGTATTGGGTCAGTTCACGGTGTCGTCATCGTCTGTGTTGTGTTTTCAGGGTCAGTGTTTTGTGGCGATCAACCCAGAGATGTTTGCTGCCGGGTTCACTGACAGGATGTCCGACCTGCTGTCCATCCAGAGAGGAATGGAGCCGGTGAGTAGATCCCACTGCTGCAATGTTGATATACAGACTAACAGATCTTTTGCACGGCAGCCATGTTAATTTGAAATAATATGGAAAACACAGGTGTTACCATTGATACAAATCAAGGCCTTGTTCCATTCAGTGTAGGAGAGCCTTTCCAGTGAGCCAATAGCAGCAGCTTGACTCTGTTTGACCTGAATGGAACAGAACCTCAGTTAGTATCAATGGTAACACCGTGTCTGCCCTACTGTTTCATCGCTGCACTGAAAGAGGCCTATTAGAAGGAATACATGTAGATGATGTCCAATGATTGCAACCTCTCAGTCTTTTATAATTTAAATAAATAAATAAAGCAAATTGATTGAAGCTTCATTTGCTCTGCATCTGCTGCTGCTTGTTGCAGGCTGACACCGACATGCCTGTTTTGGCTGCTGGAGATCCAGAGAGGATGAACGTGAAGAAGTGTGATCAGATGGGTGGGATCCCCTACCACATCAATGTCGTCAACTACATGGTAAAAACAGCAAAACATAACCGAACAAACATAACCGTGGTGGACATGCTGACTTTAGCCATTTATAAAGACAGCAGAAAAATGCTCTATAATTTCTAAGTTTCTGAAATGAATTAATGTCTTATAAACATCATACAATTTCTTTTAACCCTATACAGTGCTGTCACTTTACTTAAAGCTCACTAAGTCATGCTATAGCGTGTTATTGATTTTAAAAGACATGAATCCAGTTCAGAAACTGTTATGATACATTATTTCTCCGTGTGTCTTTGTAACTATAATACCTGATGTCCAACACCTATAAATCTTCATAAGCCTTGTTTTAATTAGTGAGCTTTCGAGGTGCTAGTAGCCTGTTTTTACCTTTGTTTCCCCCTGCTTTCAGTTCTGGTGCTAAGCTAAGCTAAGTGGCCGCTGTCGGTAGCTTCGCATTTCCTGACATGAGACATGGGAGCGTTACCAAAGCGAGATGGCGAAAATGTCCAACTATTGCTTTAAGAAAAAAAAATCTTTGAGATGAAGCTAACTTGATTTCCATTTTTGTATTTATTTTTTCTGCAGAACGAGTGTGCAAAGAAGATTGGTGTAAAACCGCTGCCATGTGACAAACTCATCTCCAATTAGTCCATCAAGTCAACATTCTGAGCCGTCAGTTCGGCTCCTCTTGAAGTTCACACTGAGCCACTTAATGCAGCTCTTGTCTATGCACATTATACACGTTGAACATCTTGTTTTATTCATTTTAACTACACCTGTCAGGTATTTTAATTGTTTTTAACATAAAAGTTTTAATTAAAAAAAACAACATTCTAATAAGAATGAAATTTGTGACATAAAAGGGAAAATATCAAATATTTTCATTTTTAAAAGACTCCTTGAAACATGTTTTAATTATATTTTTTGTCTGCACCCAAATTTAAATTTAAATATGTCTTCAAGATGCTGTATTTGACAGCAAAACACGCACATTCTTTGTCTAAAGCTGTTTTCATTTGTAGTGTTATGGCTGATAGCTGGATGTGAATGAGTTATTTTGGTTTGTTATTATTAACTTGTCAGTTGTGTCATTCTGCCAGTGAGCTGTTTCACATTGTGCAGTTATAATGCAGTTTTGCAGCTGTACAGTTACAGTGTGACGCACAACAAGATTTTTTTAAATGCAGAGAAGCATTTGAAACTGACTATTTGCTATTTTTATAAAGTTCAAATCCTATTTTTACTCTGAAGTCTTCATGGAAACACCATTCTCATGTGCCTTATTCAATAAAAGCCATATAAACCAAAACTTGTTTTTCTGATTTTATTCTCATACTGAAATGTCCCATGTAGTTTGGTATTTCATGAACACATATTATGCATTAATGTATTGATTAACTGATTTTTTGTATTTATTAGGCTTTATCTTCATGTCAACACAAAACAAGCACCTTCAGGCACTTCAACCACCAGATGGCGTTATAAGCAACATTTTTAATGTTACTCCACTTGTGACTGTTCATGGACAGTTAAGAAATACTTATCCTCTCAGAATAATTCATAAAAGGAAATGACAGGCAGTAAACAAGAGAAGAAATATGTACCTTTGCATAAAGAAAGTAAGAAAAGGAAAAAGAAAGTAAGTAAGTTGTGAAACATGTTGCCTCATAACTTACTAAAAAAAATCACTATACTTATTTTGTATTTTAATCCTATTCAGTCAGCTATCTTTAATGTCATAATTGCAAAATATTTCAAACACTTGTATGTTCCAATGAAAACTTGCATTATATCTTTTAAACCTCTTCAAAAATCTACCTTTTTGGTAAGTGATGGCTTGTAGGTTTTGTTCTTTTATTACTTTTATTAAAGTTGATTTTGTATTTCACAGTCTCATACAAAAGCAAATACACTTTACATAAATAATAACGGTGGATTTGGTGTATTAAAATAACATGCATGTTCATATAAATTCAACCTCCCTGACCTGGGAAATCCATGTAAGATTTGTCACCACTAGATGGAGACATAGTCTGACAAAACTCCATGGACACCTTTATGAACTTTCAAACACATTTCATGTGTTCTTTGATGTTGGTATTGTTTGTTAGGTAGCTTCATTTGATGAGTTTACATTGTTATTTTAAATGCAAGCTATGCTGGATTTTCCTAAAGAACAATACATAGCCTCATAAGAAAATAATCACTCTCCATCATCAGCCATGCCCCACCAGAGGTGTGTGGAGGCGCCAGCATCCTCAGAGACCTCACCCCCCACCCGTACCTTCTTATTGTCTCATTATTTTGCTGTCAGCTATCTTTCTGGTGTGTGAACAAGTTAAAAATCCTACTAATTTTACCTTTAATTTTTGCCTTATTTTATTTGGCAAAACACAGTAATTGTTACAGTTGCCATGGAAATGGCAAAATATTCGATGTAAAGCTGATATGTGAGCAGAAGTTAGACACCACAACACCATGATAGTGAAATGTTGCATCTATCTATTTCTGTGCATGTGTCATGAGGTGTCATGTACATTTATGTGTGTGTATGTGTGTGTTGGTGTTGATGATACACTCAAATCCAGTCAGTCAAGTACAACTTCTAAGCTTTTATTTGTAAACTATGCAATGCAAACTACTGTAAACTACTATGCAAACTATTCTTGCAAAAGATTTCTCTTAATGCAGTTGAGCGTTTTATGTTTTTTGTTAAAGCCGCACATTTATACTGAAAATGGCTGCAGGAAAGGCCTCTCCTGGAGCCTCCAGGGAGAAGGGGGACTGGGCAGTGACAGATGCCCAGATCAGGACCTTAATCTCCCATGCCAAAAGTCCTGGCACTGGGCCCCGGACCCTGGATGTCCCGTTAACACTCGGCCGGCCGCAGACAAAAGAAGAGAAATCAACAAATCAATGGGCTTTCAGCCCCACCGGGGGAGGGGAAAGGAGGTGGAGGGGAGGAGGCTGGGCCAGGTCTGCTAGTGGGTATGAAGGGGATGCATGGAGATTAGGTTTGGGCTGAGGGGGAAGGAGGCTGTGTGCTCCGCCGACTCCAAGGATTAAGGGGCCGATTCAAACACTCGTTATAGGGGGCAGACTCGGAGGTGTGTGTGCATGGATGGATAGATGGATTTTGGGGGTCTAATCTGTCCTGGCCTTGGCCTGGTGCCCTTGTGGCGGATTAGACGGGGCCCCCGAGAGCCGCAAGAGCAGGGCCGCTGGCTAGGATTAGGCAGATTCAAACAGGTGTTTTCTTTTGTGATGCTGAGGGGGGATCTGTCCATCACTCACAGAACGAGCAAATCATGAAGTGAGCGACCATTACCAATGGGGCGAGTGGTGCCAAAAGGGCATGGCATGAGTGTGTGTGTGTGGGTCAGTGTTTGTTTTTGGACTCTCAGATACCACTGGCCTCTTAGTGATGAGCATGGGTGACGCAACAAGGTCATAGCTGTATGAAATTAGTCAGAGGAGCAGTGAAGGAGAAAAATCTTAACTAAACTGACACTAACCTGTGAGATTACGCACTATGACAAACTTGACAAACTTTTTTTTTGTTTTAGGAAGGTGGCATCCTGATGCAGCCGATCAGTCGCTCTGGCTGTGAAGCTGCAGGGATCCACTGTGGAGGAGATTAGTGTAGCTGCTGCTGGAGAGCACAGGAGAACACTTTCACACTGTAGGAGGATCAGATCAGAAGAGCTTAGAAGTGGCAGAGCTTTACAGTAACCTCTTAAGCTAAGAATCAGAAATACACTCTCACACAACACAGAGAATCATGTTATGTGTACACTGGTTCCTGATCTTTTTCCATCTGGGCCCTTTTTCTATCATTTGGTTAACTGATGATTCAAAGTGAATTTTTTTGCAGTATGACTTTTTCAACATTGCATGCAATATTACTTTTTAAGATCATGGGCAATATTATGTTCATTATAATGTGCAATATTATTTTTCTTTCAAGTTTAATATCATGTTTTAATATAATGTGCAAAATTGCCTTTCATTGTTGTTATCATGCACAATATAATGTTTAATGTTGTGCAATTTTCACATTCATTATCTGGCGCAATATAACTTTTTATTACTTGTCAGTATCACTGCCAATATTACTTTCTATTTTCTTTTTTACTTGATTTATCTCACTTCTTATTTCATTAGACACCGTTTCTTATTATCATATTTCACTGTTGTGTTGTGTCACAGTAACTGCAGGAAGTTAGAAAATTATGATACAGTTCTCTGTCTGTATTATGTTTTTTATTTTATTTTATTTTAAACAACCATAAATAGATAAGAGGCTTCTTTTTGGGGCAAATTCAGTGTTTTCTTCTCTCTGACATTTGGTCATTGTTCCACGAGCTCTTTGGTTGTTTTAACTGTACTTTTCTAATGCAGAACGAGGTTGTTTAGTGTGAAAGCTCTGTGAATACCTTTTCCTGCTAAAAATCTTTTTTTAAGTTTATATATTAATTTAAACTTTTAAAAAAATCATTTAATTTTATTCACACGGTCAATGAAATGCTGAATTATAGACCTGCTGTATATTTATTTTTAAATTATAGATAGATCAAACCATATTGTTGCACACCTAAGAAAATGTACTTTTGGAAGTTGATACAAATTTATTTTTCACCTCAGTGGAAATCTGATTGCATCTCAGCCATCTAACACCTTGTAACATTAAGAGATGGAGTATTAGAGATGATTATGAAACAAAAACATAAAAATAAGGTCAGGTATGAATGTCATAAAATACACATGTATTGAGTTTTACTCATATTCAAACTAAATTGCAGCTTTACTTAAAAGAGTATCACAAATAAAGAGAAAAAATAATTTAAATTCATGTAAAATGCTGTAATTACAGTGGGACTGGACTCATATTCTTCATATTTAACATTAATTCTTCTAACCAGCACTGGAGAGGGAGGGCGTGTATATGTGTGTAATGACAGACAGGAGGGAGGAGTGGAGTGATGGAGAGAGAGGGAGGAGAGCTAGAAAGGCTCTGCTGCTCTCCTGCTGGGTCTTTAATGAAGTGGAGCGACTTCCTGGTTTGTTCTTCCCAGCTGTTGTCCCCACAAAGCCAAGATATTTGGCCTTGGCTCTTTGTCCTGCCCGGGCTACCATACCTCCAAATGACCGAGCGAACACGTAAAAATAAAAGCAAAGCATCTGGTGTCTTGTTCTCTCCAACTGCTCGGGAATGCAAAACGTCTCTCCATCTGTTGGCTCCCTTAGTAGAGTTTGGGTTTGGTGTTGATTTTGTTGGCCAAAGATCAAAATGCCATAAATACAAGAATATTGAATACTGGAATATTCAATAAATGCCTGGCTATAAATCTTTGCCACTTCATTCTTTTATCCTTCACGACTTAATTTACACTTTCTATGTGTATTGTCTTTTTCCTATGTTTCATATTTTATTTAGAACTTTTCAATCATGTCGCAAATAGAAAAGGATGAAAACCAAAAACAGGACCCTTTATTCTCACATTCAAACCACTGAAAACAAAAAACAACAAAAACAATAAGACACCATAAAAAAAGAAAATAACAGGTGAAAAGAACACTTTCAATCTATCAAATCACAAGTTATCACAATGTTAGTTGCACTTTACATCTTGATTATTTCATTTTCCAAGACTACATAGGCATATATGCACATTTTGGTTAGATATTATGGTAAGGGTAAATGAATTATCATGAATTCATACTTTATTTCACATATGAAAAAACATGAATAATAATAATTATTGATAAGGAGTACTAAAATATGATCTGATTTGCATTTGTATCATTATTAGCATTTTTTACAAATCGTCTAAATAAACAGGAGGGCTTACTTTGTTTGAAAGGCCACAAACATGATGAAGTCATGACGAAGTAATGTTAAGTTAATCATGACTGCAACACTTGGAATTCAACAGAATATATGTGCACTGCTGCATTACGTAATAACTTAGAAATCATGATAATTGAAATAAGTCATGCATGAAATACTGCAAATTCACATACATTCTTCATAGTTCGTGAAGTTCTACATGAATAAATTCGTGTTTTTTCATGTATTAAACACATATTTTGCTGGTAGTGGTCTAGCACATTAAACTGTTAAAAAAAGACAGTTTAATGATGTTGTGAAGTAGTGTGGGATCATGGGAGTTGCTATTCACCGCCACCATGGCAACAACATGTTGTGGGCGTTGAGTCTCATGATGTCAGTCAAGGGAAATAGACATGCCAGTTAATTTACACCAACTTTAAGACAAACTCTTAACCTTGACCAACCTTTGAAGGATGTCTGCATTATAGAAGAGACTTGCTCATTTTCCATCTTTCCAAAACAACAACAAGAAACGTCCTCTGGTGTTTACAGTGACCGAAACATCTGGCTCAAGGGTTTCTTCTCACCTATGTGAAACTGTCATACAGCTAATTGTGTGAGGAGGAGAAACTACTTGCACTGCCGGAAAAAAAGCCAGTCTGGCCTCTACGTGTGAAACAGGCTTTTCTCTGTCCTCTTGTAAACCAGGTGGTTCATGTGTTGCTTTTTATTGGTTTAAACTGAAATGAGTGAAGAGCAAATAAAAATCAGACAGGAGGACGGCACCCAACACTCCCTTTTCCTCTCTTCTTTTCTCGTTTGGATCACTTTGTGTGAGCGCGAGTGGGATTTTAATTTCCTCTGTGTGGTTTACACACCTCTGGATGACATGACCGCCAGTTTCCAGCTGACACCGAGTTGTCAACAGAGAGCTGAGGTGTTGGATCACCTTTGTCTGTGTGTGAGGTCCTAATGACACTTAAACAGTTGTCTCCATGTGTTCTCCACTTCAGTTAATACGGGGTCTGTTTGTCTCTGTCACTTTCTTTTTATTTCCTGTCATCGCCTTCATTTATTGATGCACTTCATCTTTGTCTCTTTTCATGGCAATTTAACTTTTGAAGCTCTCCATTCTCTTTTCCTTAACTGAATAAAAACAGTTTATTGCAGTTTTATCTACCCTTTTGTTGTGTACATGAGGCATTTTAACATCAATACATCATTAGCACATCAGTTTAAAGATAATAACTTAATTTCACTAAATAGACAAGACAGTCAGCAATAGGACTGGCAATCAACTTTAATGCCTGTGCCAGGCTTTTTAAAATAATGATGACAACAATAATAATAAATATGTTTTATATGGTGTGGTTGCATCAACTGTTGGTATACCATTATGCTCAGATAATACAGTTTGAGAGAGTTCAAATTCAAATTTACCTCACAATCATGAGTGTTCGATAAGACCAGATTCATGAATCATTAACCATCTGGGGACA
>JAJHUR010107772.1:0-15587 GCA_027495735.1 Lutjanus campechanus | reverse complement strand
TTCCAGCTGACACCGAGTTGTCAACAGAGAGCTGAGGTGTTGGATCACCTTTGTCTGTGTGTGAGGTCCTAATGACACTTAAACAGTTGTCTCCATGTGTTCTCCACTTCAGTTAATACGGGGTCTGTTTGTCTCTGTCACTTTCTTTTTATTTCCTGTCATCGCCTTCATTTATTGATGCACTTCATCTTTGTCTCTTTTCATGGCAATTTAACTTTTGAAGCTCTCCATTCTCTTTTCCTTAACTGAATAAAAACAGTTTATTGCAGTTTTATCTACCCTTTTGTTGTGTACATGAGGCATTTTAACATCAATACATCATTAGCACATCAGTTTAAAGATAATAACTTAATTTCACTAAATAGACAAGACAGTCAGCAATAGGACTGACAATCAACTTTAATGCCTGTGCCAGGCTTTTTAAAATAATGATGACAACAATAATAATAAATATGTTTTATATGGTGTGGTTGCATCAACTGTTGGTATACCATTATGCTCAGATAATACAGTTTGAGAGAGTTCAAATTCAAATTTACCTCACAATCATGAGTGTTCGATAAGACCAGATTCATGAATCATTAACCATCTGGGGACATATTGCATTGTCAAGGCCTTGCCATATATTTTAGAGATTAACTCTGGAAGCTAAACACAGCTCATCTAATGAGCTCATGCTTACGTAAGTTACAATTGCGCATCCTACTGCTCTAAGAAGACGATGTTGATAAAAGTTGTGCATAAAAATGCTCTGTGCGTGCAAAAACTGCACCATACAAGCCTGTAAATGGACAAACACAACACCTATTTGTGGCTGACTTACAGTATTACACTCAGTGATGCTGCTGTCATGTGCTGTTGTAGTAAAAAAAAAACAAAAAAAACAAGTGGCCTGTTTTGCACAGTATTGCTCCTGTTGGTCAGTTTCTGTGTCAGTTCTCTCTGATATCCTCACAAGCTGCTGTAATATACTATCAAAGTTCAACTGACACTTCCTGTAAACAGTCAGCTCCTGTGTGTCGTGAAGATTTTGTCACTTGCTGGCGCTAAAGCCCTAACTCCAGGTCCATCCCACAGTCATGGGAAGTGACATTTGAGTCCTGAAACAGAAGCGTCACAGAGCAGCAGGACTTCACGCTGGCTGACAGGATCCTGCCGTGTTCTGTTATCAGGTGACAGGTGTGACACGACGCAACAAGGAGACATAATCTGACTTCTTTCACTGTAATTATTACTCAGCAAATCTCTCACCATCGAAAAAGGAGAGGAGAGGAGAGGAGAGAAGAGAAGAGAAGAGAAGAGAAGAGAAGAGAAGAGAAGAGAAGAGAAGAGAAGAGAAGAGAAGAGAAGAGAAGAAGAGGCCAATCAACAATTTGCTAACAGCTGCTGATCAATTGTTCTTGCTCTGAGTCCTATATTAGATCAATTGCGTCAATACTTAATTTTAGCCTTTAGCTGAGATTTTACCTGAAATCAATGCACCCTGAAAACCCAATGAAGGCAGCACACTGCAGGCAAAAACATGTTTTTTGTCTGCCGTGCATACTAGTGGAAAGAAATGTTCAAAATACACATTTTAGTTGAGATTTCTGTTCTGGAAATGTGTGCAAATTAGTACATATTTAATTAGATAATGCTGCATTTTCACATTTTAACATAAAATGTCAGAAACTGTGTAATCCAAAATATAACAGTCTTAATTAAATTAATCAACTAGGGACGTTCTGTGATGATTTGTGGGGGTGTTTTTTATACCTCATTCACCTGCAGTGTCTTGTCTTAATTAACAATAATCACTGACTGAGATGACAATTTTAATATATCTCCCAACTACAATAGATAATAGTGGAGGCTGACATGTTGGTGTTTCAGTGGGGATTTTGCTCTTGCTTTGAGACCAGTAAAATTTGACAATCCTCAGCTTTTGCGCCCCCGAGTGGCAGAATCCAAAACGCAAAATGGGGTGAAAAAAGCAACAAGAGTGCAACAGTTTTTGGTATTGTCTTACTTGTCTTACTTTTCTGCAAACAAACAAAAAACATAATACTATGAAAATCACTCAAAACAATGGCTCACTGACCCCAGAACAGCTTCCTGCAGAGTCTCAGAGATGCTAAATCAGTGTGAATCTTTAAATGCTTCTTAATGGGACCGTACACTCATACAATGATCCTGATTATAAAGTCAGAACAGACTATGTGTCGGTCCCTGACCAATCATAGCTTGCTATCTTTCCCAATGTACATGAAAGTTCAGAATATCTTACAGAAGGCAAAAAAAAATTCTAACCTGCTAGTCTTTCTGTAGGGGTGTTGTGAGGCATCCCAGATGTGGCAGCAGTTTTAGTTCACTATGATTTAATAACAGAGATAAAACAATTGATTTTCATGCAGACACCCATTTTCTTTCCTGACCTGCTGTTACAAAGTTCTAAATTATATTTACATGACATTATGTTGTCAAACAAAAAGTCTGTGTCATATATTATGTGGTGTTTGAATTAAATGGGTATTTAGAAGGCAGGAAGGATCTAATGACAAACATGATAAAGTTGTATTGTTGAAAACGTAGGATCCAGTGTGTTTGGAGCTTGACCTATACTTGAAACTGAAAGTTATGAGAATATTTCTGCCTGTGCTGCTTTTATTTTGATCTTATTTTAGACTTTCTGTTGAGTCCTCCAGTATCATGGAAATAAATTTGTTGAGAAGTCTGCTTGGTCCATAAGAAGAAAAGTGGAGGTGGATCAATGGGACAACTTCAAAGTATGAAAAAGCTTTTGATCTGACACTGGACCAAACAAAGAGTCATATTGCCGCCCCTTCCTGCTCAATGACGGCCATTTTCCTTTTTGCTTTAAGGTCTGCAAACCTCCTCTCCCCGCAGATAAAGGTGGTGCATTTGCCATTGTGATCCAGTGTATTTCTCCCCTCTGGGCAAAGGAAGCCTTCATCTACAGTAGAGAGGATTAGAGTCTGGATTCAGGCAAGAAACCAACCCTAAACACACTTTCCGTGGCAACCCCCAACACACACACACACTCAGAGTGGATGCTCTGCTCCACCGGGCCAGCTGCTGCCCAGTTTACTGTTTGTAGCCAGGAGAAGTCAGAGGCTGCTGATGTGTGACGACAACAACAGGTGATGGAGGGAGGGACGGGGACAGCTCACCTTTCTCTGTGGTCACTGTTGGTTTAGGGGCTCCCAGACCAATTGCCCGGGGCCTCTGTGATGGATAGGTACAGCTGAGATGATCCCATTGGGGGAAACTGATCTAATGAGGGCCGAGTGGGGCCACAACCTGACCCTGAGGACACCCCGACCCCCGACAACCTTCTGTGGTCTCTCTATATGTTGTATTTACTCACTGAAAAGTAGGATTACAGCAGGTTTGCAGGACAGTTTATAGGCTTTTTATTAGATATCAGATATCAGTAGGTCAATGTTTTGTCTTTCAGCTCCCTGAGCCAAGAGACTAACGCTCCGTAAAAGCACCAATGAAATTTGAACATGATTTTAGTCATTTATAATGATCTTCTTATACAGTTTTATATAATATTTCAGTTCATCCAGTTTGACCACAGAGTTTCTCAGGTCCCGCTCATGTCCTTTGACGTCTCCATTTCAGTGATGAAAATAGAATAAATAAATATATAAACAATGAATTGAAAATTAAATAGTTGAAAAAATTGCTAAGAGTTTCTCTGTAAAATGGGTCAATGTGCTAACTCACTTCAAAAAGTTTGACTGTTTGACTGTGTTTGCATCCCATAATGATCTAACTGCTATTTCAAAAGGATTTTCTGCAAATAATAAACTTTCTTTTCAGAGACCGGTGTGTAGGATTTAGTGGCATGTAGCGATGATGAGCTTGCAGACTGAAAACCACACCTCTCACTCTCCCTTTGCGAGGATGTAGGAGAAGCTATGGTGGGAGCAAAGCTTGTGTAAAATGTGAAAGGCCGTTAGAGCCAGTGTTTGGTTTGTCCATTCTGGGCTACTGTAGAAACATGGTGTAAATCCATCCATGTAAATCTAAGATACTGGACCAACTCTGAATATTTGTTATTATTTGTCTGATTCTAAAAAAAAATAATCCACCTCTCTTGCTCATTGCAACAAAGTTATCTGTCCCCTTTTTTGGATAGAAGACAAAAAGTTGGCTTGGTTTAAATCTCACATTAAATTAAATCTGGAAAATGTTGCATTGTGTATCATTTTATAATTTATAATAATAATAATAATTTCACAACAGATAATCGTCCATTTCCAGTCACCAAATGGACTTAGAGGTAATGATGGTTGAGAGAAAATGAAATTACAGTGTAATTTTGATGTACAATTTCATTACATTAAATTAGATGGTAATTTCATTTACAGTTTCATTACATGAAATTACAGAGTAATTTCATTTAGTGTCAGCTGGATGGACGGTCGTGTCAACAGCTCTGACCCTCAGTCTCCCATCGGTGGCATGACTTCCCATCCATTATCCATCTGGGGCCCCCACCTCCCTCCATCGCTCTCGTTGTGTGTCTCACACACACACTCAAACACATGCACGCACTCCTCTCTGCTCAGCTGTCCAATCAATCCCTCCACCCTTCTCCACCGTCACACAGACCATGAAGAGACAGAAACACAGAATCATCAAAGCATCTACACAATATGCTGCATCTTTTTTGTACTAAAACCTTCGTACTGTATATTATTTTCTTCTTTTTAATCCATTGTGTATTATGCATCTGTTCAAATGTGTATTTATCTCATTTTTGTTTGATATTGTTGCATTTTGCAAGCAGTCCTGCACATTAGCTCTGCAGTATGTACTGTCTTTCCAATGCTTATGAACTCCAGTGACACCTTACATTATACTGTGATCAGATGAAATGACACTCTAAGTCTAAAGAAATACTGGAAAGTTAAATAAAAAACTGAATATCAGAAAGGCACAATACATTGTGGTTTTGTGCCCTATACCTTTGAGTGTGATCAGATCTTGAATTACATTAAGTTTCTTCCAGATATCAACATAATTTCATACCTCAGATCCTGCATGTTGGGCTGCAACCCTGAAACAAAAATGATCAGCATCACCCTATTCAAATATTATAAAGACTAAAATGAATTATAAAAGTGTATTCTAAGTGATTACCCAAACAAATATCTGTCCCATGCATGTTTGCAGTGTCTCTGTCACTGATATATTTGTCTTGATACTCAGCCCTGTTTATCCAGCTGTGCTAATGGACTCATTAAGTGTAACTTAAGATATGAGCATAGCCAATGTCAAGCTCCTTTGACAGATCTAGCTTCTATATTCATCGTTATTATTTCTTATTTCCTAAAAAAAAAGCAAGTCCAAGATGGCAAAGTGATAGAACTCAGCTTTAAATGCACAATATGTAGCATTTTCTGAAAAAACAAAACAAAAAAACAAGCAAAACAACACATAGACTCATCAATCATCACATCACATCACATCACAAATCCAGCTGATTCTGCCATTAAGTCTATGAAGGTAAGTGGTATCTTAATTAGTTTGTTAATGTGCTCAGTTGCTTTAGACACGATCTTTGCATAGACGGTCCCATAGTTATGTAACAGATAAGAGTTTTGCAGCCTAAATATTACTTGAGGGCCGAGACATACTGTATTCATCCATATGGAGCTAATGTGTGCCTAACACTGACCTTAACCCTGACTGATAACTGACAGCACAAACAAACATACTTATCTTACACTGATATAACTTAACTTGCAACTTGAGTTGAGTGAACTCAGTGTTATGCAAAACAGAGACAGTTTCTCCTGAGTTATAAAGTGGGTGAAAATTTAGGGGCATTATGATAACCTACACTCCTAATCTTCAAAGTTCAAGACTGTAACCTCATTTTAGAAAAGCAGAGTCTTCATGTCCTTGTCAACACTCAGATGTGTTGTATAGAATGCACAACTGACTGCTATAAAGTAAATCTAAAGGATGTTTTCATTAAAACACACTGGGATGCAGCTTGTCTACACAGCCACATTTTTCAGTTGTTAGTCACATTAGTCGTTATGTTTGAAGCAGGTGCACAAGAAAAGACTTAGGTTGTGTCTGTTATCCACTGCTCCTTAAATAAGTCAATACTTTTAATGATAACAGTGATTATTAAATTGAACACCTATTAAACATTGTTATTTTGCATCATCACTGACAAGTTGTTGTGTCGCCTGACTGAAATTTTCACATCTGTAAAATGTGCAACTTTGCATTGGACAATGGACACAAGTTTGTTTGTTTTTTCATTTCCATTGTGGGACTTCTGTGACCCGTAATAATAACATGCACCAGTGGTGGACTCAAGCTGTCTGAGGACTGGGGGCAAAAGAAATAAAAAGGGCACCAGCTGTATGCACTGGGACAACAGCGTGCTGAAAACTGTGATGCATTTATGGTGAAGCAGTTCCAACTGCTGGTTTAGATTAAATTTGTTTTATTATCTGACTTGAGGTACAATACCCACCATGTACCTCTGTAATAAAAACACATGGGGAAGTCTTAACTCTTTAACTATTTAGAGGCATGTTGAGGTCAACTAATTTATTAGCATGTAGGGCAGCCTCTGTGGTACTTCTTCACATTTACTTCACTGGAAGGCCACCGTAGAGGGCAATTTATCTTGTTTTACCTACCATAGGAGGACCCAAGTTGGTACTTTTGTAGTGTTTTGCACCGGCCCTTACAGTGGCGTGCACTGAGGCCCGTCATAACTACCTTGTGCCACTGATGAGGGGAGTCCATATGGATGCCCCTTTACTGTGATATTAACAACAACACTGAAAGTGGAAATTTTCTGAAAGCTCTGTCGTGTCGTGTCCATGGCTTCCAATGCTGTAATCACAAGCTAATGACTTCCATTTGAAAGCAGCGTAAGGACTGTGTTTCCATGGCAATGGTCAATGTAACATGCTTTAATTTTAGGTTTGTCAGTTTTGCAGAGCCAATTATCCAAATCCACAAAAGATTCAAGGCACCTAAATTATTTTTTTTATCACTGTCTGAAAAATCAGTCTTTCAAGTTGTTTCTCTCTGAAACCTTTTTGAGAAGCTAAAACAGCATTTTCTGTTCTCATTATACACCGAAGAGGTATCTGCCATTTATTTGGACAGTGACATTTGAGAGCATCAGTTCTATAAAAATTAATTCTTTGTCATAGATCTGCTCACAAACCCTCATGTTGTTTAATGATAGCAAAATATCTCAGTCAAAATCACAAGGCGTTTACGTGTTATTTTCCAGAACAGCTCTAGAAATGGACTTTACTCAAAATATGGACAGAAAACCCCCAGTGTCACATTCTCAACTTGTTAGAAAGGGTCACAAATTTTGTACTTTTGTGAAACAGACAATCCAACAAGCACACCCACTTGATATGTTGAATTTTTCAGGTGTGTGAAGGTGTGGACGAAGCCAACAATGAACTTATTTGTTGTTTCAGTTTAGTTTTATTGTTTAAAAACTGTTTAGCTTTAGTTTTTATTGGTTGTTTTAGTTTTTCAAAAACGAGAAAATATGGGGTGTATCTGTTGGTGGCAAAATTTAAGAAGTTCAGAATGCCGAACATATTACAAACACAAACACAACACTTTTTGAAGGAAGTTGACTCAGTCATGCAGACATCCCAGTCTCAGTGAACATATGTTGTACCACTTACTCTTCATGTTTGTTGTGTTGACAAATTTGACCACATTGGAAAAGACTTTGAACAACTTTTGTTTGTTTGAAGTATACTGAGGCCTTTAATCTGGGTCTGTAGAGTAATTTGTGTCCATATAAATGTACTGTTCTCCTGCCTAATGTCTAATTTGTGACGTATAAGTTTAACCCTTTGTATTTTGTTGCATGCGAGCCAGCGGTCAAAGGTCAAAGGGGAGACAGTGCATTTCCAGGCATGTTTTGTCTGGGATGGTTTTGGTCTGGAGTGGTGGTGACTGGGGGTTGGGGGAGTTCAGTGAGTGTCAGCTGGTCCATACAGTGCGACTACACTGCACCACCTCCGCTCCGTCCACAGCCAACCACCACAGTGAGGAAGTCCCTGGTCTGTTTGGTGCGATCATCAGGACAGCTGGTGCCGGGGCAGCTGCACGGCTGCGGGGTGGCTGGGAAAGGGCCCGTCCCCGGCAAACCCAGGAGGGGCTTCTGCATCTGCTCAGCTGTCGACCCACCCACCCCCACCGTTCTTCCTTCATACCCCCCCCAGCTCCCCCGTACTCCGTCAGCTGAGACCAGCAGGGGAGACAGCTGGCCGGTGCTGCCAGGGAGAGAGGAGGGTGCGTTTATGTGTGTGTGTGTGTGTATTGAGTTGGGTGGGGGTGGACCAAGCAGCAATGACATCACCACCAGAGTGATGCATTTATACACATGTACACATTTATAGACTGTGTTGATCCTGTTCATTCACTGCAGCAACATGGTTTCTGCATCAAATGCTTTCATTCTTGTTTACAGGATAAGTTTGGACTGAAAGCTCTGACTTTATTTAGTTTGTCTTTTGTTTTAACGCATTTCACTGTGCATTCATCTCAGGGTTACCCATATATCTATCAATCTATCATTCAGTCAATCAAACTTTATTTGTATGGCACCTTTCATGCAGGCTAATGCAATTCAAAGGGCTTAACAGATGACTGACAAACCGAAAGAAAAAGGCAGAACAAATTAAATAGAATGAAATAAAAACTACATGCTATCTATTTCAAATAGAGTGTAAAAACAAGGATAAAACTGTTACATTTTAAAAATACAAAACAAAATAAAAACAAATAAAAAATTGAATTTAATGAATAAAATATATAATTAATAAATAAGAAGTAAATCTACACAGAGTTAGAAAAGTTTTACTTCTCTCTCCAAGCTGACTTTTTAAACAGCAAAAATGTGCCTGACAAAGTTGAATATCTGTAGAACAAATTTATAACACAAAAGGGTACCCAGAAATTGTATTGCTCAGAAAGGTAATCCTAAATATTAAAAATTAATGGTCAAAAGAGCTGAATCATTCCAAATTTACTGTTGGCAATCTCCTTCCTTCACTAACTGCTGAATAATCAGCTTTTGTTTTACATCTGAATTCTCGATTATGGCGTCCGCCGTGTAATAAATGTAAGCAACTGATGTGCAATGGATAAAATGTATCATATATCAAAAATAATAAATATGTAATGATTAGTTTGGCTCTTACACCAACAATTGATTCAATTAAAGGACGTGTGGTTACTGCAGTATCTATTCTCTTTAGGCAGCCATTTTTTTTTCTCTTTTGTGAGATTTTTTCTTGTTTAGATAACACAAATACAACAAACATTTGTGGCTTTGCCATATTGTTTCCATGTTGTTTACTAGTGCGCCTGTATAAGGTGTACACAGAACCCCAGTTGTAGCATGCATAGTGTGCAGCTGTCTGTGTCCTCACTGAAATAACAAAGCTTAAGTAGTATTATCTGTGTTGCCTGATATATTTTATTCCTCTATGTCAGTGTTGTCCAAAGGAGCACATAAGTGAGCCAGACAGTTGCACTCGGTGACATATCCCTACATTACCAGGAACAGGGTAAATATTTAATCCGTGGCTAAAAATAGTCCCCAACAAATTTAATATGTACTCTTTTGGATAATGTTTGCTGAAACCTGTGGTCCCCACTGCCAAGTTATTTTGGGAAATAATCTAACCTTTTTAAAAAAGGAAAAGACCTGTGTTTCAGTGAAGGCATTTTAACATCAACACTATGTCACATGACTTGACATGTATCTTCTCTATAGCTCATTAGACTGGAGTTTCAAAAATATGTATGCAAAAATAAAATAAAATAAAATGTCACCTGCTTTATATTGTTTTTTATTTTAGCTGTTGGAAAAGTAAAAACAAACTTGTAGCGACACAATCAAATGTATATAAATATACCCTGTTAAAAATGTATAGTATTTTGGGAGACATCAGTAGCTGACATTAATCTTTAGTCTCATCTTTAATATAAATGGTCTAGTTTATCATCAAGTTATGAAGTATGCATTGACAAAAGACTAAATTTACGTGTATGAAATGTGTAAATATGATACAAATACAAAATTCAGTACAAAATATCTTATGTGACAAAATAAAATTTTATTTTTGCTCCTCTGGTACTTTGTATAGTATTTTGTCCAAAGTTCAGGCCAAGTTTTGGCATCCACATCTTGGTATCCGCATACCGGTCCAGGACATGAATCATCACTAGCTGACTATGATCAGCAGACGTAGTAGAGGATGAACAGAGGGTGGGGGCCTGTTGTTAAGTGTGTTTGGGGGATGGGGGAGTCTGGGGAGTTTAAATGAGCAGAAGTAGAAGTCGAGGAGGGATGGAGGAGGAGGAGGAGGAGGAGGGAGGTGGATGTACTAGAAAGCAGAGTTCCTTTGTCCTCACAAAGTCTGGCCGTTCAGGGGTCAGGAGCAAACCTCGGTTCAAGAGAGATGCAAAGAAACAAGGAGAGGCTGATGTCACACTCAGTGTTGTTGCCTTGAAAATCACCATTAGAAGAAAAATGAAAAATGAAAAAATACATTCACAGAAAATAAGTCACATTTAGTAGGAAATTAAGTCAATTTTAAACATATTTACATACCATAATGACAGGTAATGTGTCGCATGACATAAATAACTTAAATTTTCTGCCAAATGATGAGCTTTTCAAATTATTTGAAGTGTGGTTGTATGAGGCCCTTATTCAAAGTCAGCGTATTACCTGCAGCAGATGGCGGTCAGTATGCCCATTTTAGGGAGACAGTAGGAGTACTGGTGTAGGAAGTTAAACAATGCACTGCTGTGGGCAGGTTCAGCAGTAAAACGTAGTTTAGCCACCTAAAAAAGTCAGTTTAAGCATATGCTATATTCAGATAATTTTCACCTCTTTACCTTACTCTCAGGCAGCCTTTTCAGATGGGAAACCACTGTTATATGAGCAAAATGTCACTCTCTCCAAACCAACCAGACTCCACTGGAAAAATCAGTAATTTTATCTTGCAGAACATGGGAGTTGCTCGACTATCGCTGCCTAGATTGGTCAGTTTGTTTGTTTTATTGTGTGTCTTTTAAAAGGTTAAGCCAAATTTACCAGAGTCACACAAACAAACAAACAGATCAAGGCAGCAGTAGACCAGCAACACAACAGTTCTACAAGGTAAAATTATTGTTTTTGCTAAAGGAGTGTGGTTGAGGAAGAGCAAACAATATTTGGTTCATATGACAGCATTTTCCCGGTAAAGAGGGGAAAATATGCTAAATATAGTGTACACTTAAATTGATACTGAACTTTTTAGGTGGGTCTTTTTTAAGTATATAAAATATATTTTGTTGCCCCTCTCTGCTTCTTTAAACTGGGGGCATGTCAACCACCATCTACTGTACTGTAAATAAGTACAAACTATCTGAACTATCCATTTACTAACCTTATCCCTGATTGCTTAGTGGGTAGGCTGAGCAATTGACAATTGAACAAAACAAGAAATTTTAACATTAGGCTCTGGGAAAATCCAGGATTTTCAGTTTTTTGACATTTAATAGACAAACCAATTAAATAATCAAGCAAATAGTACTGACTAATCAAAGCTGAAAATAAATGTGAGTTGCAGCCCTAATAAAAATAACATCCAAAGCCGTCCATGAGTGTGGTTTTTAATGTTTTTTTTAGAAGCATTAGATGATAATGAGTATTTACTTGGGATGAATTAAGAGAAAACAGAGCTTATGCACTTAACTTCACTGTATCCTCAGGGTTAAAAAATAAAACCTTTGCTTTGGGGGGGGGGGAGTTGAGGATGAGAGGGAGGGGGTAGGAGGGGTGGTGGAGGTAGAGGATGGGGAGCTATACATATCCATCTGTCTGGTAAATAGTGTGCGATCAGTTCATCTCCACTGTCATCCAGCTACGGTTTCATCTAAGTGGCCACAGCCCATCTGCTCCGAGCATGAGAGGTCGCTGGTGACCATTGATCCCTTATTGATTCCATGAATTGCTTAATGACCACCAAGGTCAATTAATTAACCATTTGCTGGGTGTTTTAATTGCCCTGGGCTAATTTAAGTCCGCTGATTAATTCTGTGTCCCCGATGGTGGAAATGAACCTCACTGTCAATGCTGGGATTAAGAGCAAAACAATGGATGACAGATGACTGACAGAGCACTGAGTGGCTTTGGAAAGCTGTGCTGATGTTTGCATTGTACATTTTAATGAGCGTATTGTGTTAATGGACTCGATGAACTGACCATATTGCCATAATTTATTCTGGACTGCCACAGGAACATATTGAACAATTTATTGTTATCTTTGTGAGGTCAACCTTGTTAAAGAACAAAGAGGCTGTATGGTTTATTATTCATATTGCAAAGATGTGAGACTAAAACTATTTATTCAGACGCTCCATAAGCAAATCAGAGGACATCCAGAGGTTTAATTCCAGTTTATTTGATTAGGTCCAATTTTAATAGTTTTGGCCATTGCTGCTATCAAATATGATATCATTGTGCTCACCAAACTAAATTCAGAGTTATAGGAACACGTCACTAAAGTCTGATGAAGCAAAAACATGGTCAGATTATCAAACCAAGATGATCCAAATGTCGACGTCAAGTCTGCAAATGGGAGGACAATGCAGTCCACAAGACAACATTCAGAGCTTTCCTGCATGTGATTTTATACAGAGTTCGGAGGGAATTCAGACTGAAAGCTGTGTAAGATATACAGAGAATTACTGACAGAATATGTAAGGAATGGAATATAATATTCATAAATATGTTTTTATTTGTGTATTTGTGATTTTTTGTGTTTTTGTTATCTTGGAATGAATCCTTTATATCTACAGAAGGCCATATATCTGCCTATCATATATCTGTAGCATTGCCATGTTTCTGCAGTAGCCCAGAATGGAAAAATCAAACACTAGCTGTAGTTATGGCCTTTTGCATTTTTCTTGACTTTCGTGGCCACCGAAGGTTCTCCTGCACACTTGGAAGAGGAAGATAAAACAAGGTGTTTGCTATCTGGCACTAAATCCCACACACTGTTCCAACACAGGGGGGTTGTTAGCGGTGTCAAATACAGTCCAGGAAAACTGGTTTCAGTTATAGTTCAATAAGTTTCAGGGCTTACTAGATGCCAAAACAATATAGCTAACCTAACCTCTTTAGTGTTGTCAAGTGTTTGATTTTAATGATTTTTCTTCATTTGTGTCTAAAGTCTTCAAAAGTAATACATCCAGTAATACTTAAAGAATTATCTATACCTTGCTAAAATGCTATAATCAATCAGATTGTCTTGGATTATTTTATAGACTGCTGCAGGAATAAGTTCTAAAACCTGTAAATGAGTTAGTTTATTTGCACCTCTGGTTCCCTCGTCCCAAGCCTATGTTTTTTTATGAATGAGTTTTTGGTTAGATGTCTGAAATAAGGTCTGTGGTTAACATGAGTTTAAGTCATTTTCATGTTTCATTCTATGACACATGGCATACAGGCATATGTCACCTTATAAGGTTCATAAAGCTCTACAGTAATTTAACCCGTTGTTAATATTACAATATTGATTTGTGTGTCTTTAATTAGATTTTTAAATCATTTTGCATCTGTTCTACCTACAGTGTTTTCCCCTGAAATCCTGTCGATGGGAGTCTTGATTTTTTAAATTCTCACAAAGATGACTTGTATGACATGCACAACACACAACACAACACACACCCACACAAGCTCTTCCTCAGTCCCACCTCCTCCCTCACCTCTCTGTGTGTCAGGTGTCGCCTCTTTCCTGTCGACCACTGTTTAATCTCAGTGTTTGGTGACGTCAGTGTCACTTTGCGTTTGTTATCAAATACAGGCCTCGACTATCAGGCTTCCCGGCCTGCGAGAAAGTCCCACAGTCAGCATGACTGTGTGTGAGAGAGAGATTGCATGAGGCTGTGTGTTTTCTCCTGGCCGAGCCGAGATAAAATCAGTAAGCTGTAAGTGGTGATTTGAATCACTTGAAGCAGAGTTAATGGCTTATCAGTGTTTCCTGTGTTTGATTAAAGACAGATTCTGCCTGGATTGTTTTCGGTCTAAAAACAGCATCACTGCTTCTTTTTCTGGAAACATTTCATTAGGCCTCATTACACCCTGATGAAAACACCCAACTATTATATTCCAGAGGGCCAGTTTCTTTTCTAATTTTAGCAATGACGTTTTGTTTTTTTTTGTTTTTTTTAATTTAGCGGATGTCTTATTTTAGAATGAAACATTACCTCAGCGGTAATGTTTTGGAGCTGTGTTTCAGTGTTTTGGCTTGTTTGCTTTCATTTCTCCACCACAAGAAGAATGACTCAGAGAAAATAAGTGACTAACAGTTTGAAAAGGTTTTCACTCCGACTGTTATCTGAGCTCTGATTCTTAAAACTACAGTATCATTAACATAATCCTTTACATGATCCAAAGTCTGTAATCTGGTTATTTTCAGACTTTGGCTTCTGCATCTGTAGAATATATGAAGATTAACTTGACAATGCGCTCTAGTCACTGTAACATGTAGTAATTGTTGGGTATAATTATCCTCATAACTGTAACTGTAATTTTGAATTGTGTAACATATTTATTGTTCTGTTATCACATAATTAATAAAGAAATATCTGGAGTCACAATAAAATGTAGTTTGACACTTATACATTTTACCATCACATCATCGCTCTCTTAATAAAACACTTTTCTATGTGTTTATGTAAGAATTTGTTTTAATCTCCTTTAGTCCTCTAATCTCACCTGACTATTCTTTATTATTGTAGTACACCAGATTTGTCTTTGGGATCAATAAAGCTCAAAGAATTAGAGTCTATATTTAAGTCTCATGCAAGCTGTAATCTGTTTTCTCAAGGTAGATTCAAGTGTATTATGTCACAGTTCAGTTTTTTAAAATTTAGATTGTCATCCTTTTACGTGGCAGAAAAAATGTAGCAGCAACTGTAAAATCAGTTTCAGACTATTTGCATTTATGGTCATGTGTTACCCACTCCCACCAACAGGTGGCGATGTTAGCCAGGTTTTGCTTGTATCACTGTAAACTCTCCTGTCTCCCTCCAACATAACAGGTCACTAACTGTCATGTGATGCTTTTTAAAGTATTAGTGCATGTAACCAGTTTTGGAGAATTTACCAAAAATAACATTCACTGCTCACTGTTCGTTTTTTTTAACCATCTTACAGCAGAAACATAAAGATATGTTGATGTATTGTGCGTTTGTCTGCACTCAAACACAAATAATAAGTTAGACAGATGGATGCAGCATATTTATTTATTTATTTGTGTGGGATGATGTATGCTGCAACAGAGCAGGTTTAAATGTATCATCCTTTTATGCAAAGCTTCATCCTCCTGTTTGTTGATAGCAGTGTCTCTTCATTATTTTACCATTTATCCTCGGCTGTCTCAACATATGTGAGCAGAATGCACACACACACACACACACACACACACACTCACACACACACACACACACACACACACACACACACACACACACACACAACACACACACACCTGTCTCTT
>JAJHUR010107771.1:0-10558 GCA_027495735.1 Lutjanus campechanus | reverse complement strand
CCATTAGAATTTCCTTAAGCCTGATTTAAGTAAATGTCTGAGACAAAGAAATGCAGCAGATCCTCACAATCAAGAGGCAGAATTAGAGAATATCTAGCATTTTTGCTTGAAAATGACTTAAATGATAAATGGATTAGCAAAATAGTTTCTGATTGTTATCTGGTGATTGAGCAAATGGCTAATTGTTGCAGCTCTATTCTTAATGTCTAACATATTGCAGAATATTTTTTTTATTCAGCATAATACCACCCCCACCCCCCCACCCTCACTTCCCCACACACACCCAAAAAAGATGTGTGAAGTGCATCATTTACTATACAATATCTGCAAGAGCCCCACTGCCACATTGTCATCACTGAGAGGCTTTATTCATTAGTAATAGGAGATTCCAGAGCAGTAATTTGACAGAAAACAATATTTTGGAGCAATTTTTTTACAAAAAATGTTTATTTACATTTTTTACAAATGCAGTATTGAGTAAAATATCATTATCAGATATCAAGTATACACATCAGTATCTGTCTAATAAATCCAGTATCGGTCAGGCTCGAGTGCTTGCTTAATATTGAGGATGCTGTCTGTAAGAGCCTTACAGTTTTTTCATCAAATACTAATACCCTTTGATTTGTATTTGTTTGTTTCGATTTTAATTTGCTACCATCTATCATTTTGCACCAGGATGTCTCTCTTGCTCTGATAATTATTGTAATAATAATATTCACTTGTTTTAATTTAATTTCGGAACAATCATTTTTGGAATAATTCATTTGTAAATTCAATCAAATGCCTCCTTAGTAGAAAAATAAACAAAGAAATGACCTGTATCAAAGAGAAAAATATCACAGAAGTATATTAAAACTTGGACTTGCGATCAGATCGACATCTGATCATTTGAAGCCCCAAAAACTCTCTGAGGCACTCTGAAAGCAGATGACATATGATGTAGCAGACTGAAAAAGTCATGTGACTAGGCAACTAAATAACATGCAAATTGAAAGGCAGCAGTGAATTGCACTCTGAGGAGTTATTTGCCCTGTGGAGAGTGCCACTGGCAGCCAGTATGCTAGCATGCACGGCCACTGAGTGAGTATGAAACCATTTGGCCTGCTGCCTCCAATTCCAAACATTCAGACCCTCTGATAGACTACTCTTCTGTAAGAGTGCTTAGCGTCCACTTTGAATAAATGAACTAGAATTTTCTTTATACACTCTGACTTCATGAATGCTCCAGTTTGGCAACAATGTTTCCTCCTGTTTCCTCAGACTGCCAGTTTTTTTTTCATGCTGAACACAAAATTTGATTCTAATTCGTGCTTCTCCTCAACCTTAAAACTCACATTTGAGGCTTAACATCAAATCATTGTCTGACTACAGATATCCCTGTGAAACTTTCTCAGCCTATACGGTTCTTTTTAAAGCCTCTGGAAATGTGGCTTCAAATAGTAAAAAAAAACATATATGATATCAAAGTTCAGTGTCTCATTAAGCATCCATGAAGATCTGAGTGAAAATAAACATTAAAAAACAGCACATTCTGCTGTTGAGGCCGTTTCTCTGGACTGTGTGGGCGTGCCATGTTTTACCTCTGGAGTCCAAAGCAGTGTACTGCTGTGGACCGCTTTAGATGGGGGCAGCAGTAAAAACAGAGCACACTATATTTAGAACATTTTCACTGCATTACTTTGCCATCAGACAACCTTTTCTGAAAGGGAACCGTAGCCACCATCCATGCTCTCTTCAAAGCCACCAGACTTCTTGGACAAAAACATTAATTCTACCTTGTAGAACACTGACATTGCTGGACTACTGCTGCCTCAACCGGGTAGTTTGTTTGTGTCATTGTGTGATTTTGGTGTTTTAACATGTTTGTACGCATCCAAACTGACATTACTTGCCATAGATCGAGGCATCTCCTGTATCCTGTGAGGTAAAATTACTGTTTTTTTCAAAGGAGTCTTGGCGGCTGTGAAGAGAGCATAGATGGCAGCTTTAGTTACCCATCAGAAAAGGCTGTCTGATGGCAAAGTGGTGAAAATGCTCTAAATATAACATACACTTAAACAGATAATGATTTCTGCAAGGTAAAATTGGTTTTGTCTGGAGCAGTGCAACGGCTTCAGCTTCCTGTTGCTGAATTGGCTCAGACTCAGACGGACAGATTAAGCCAGCAGGAGCAGAGGTTTTGTTGCACCCCGTTTGAGTGGGACGGCTCAGCAACTGAAGTGGATTTTTTCATGTTTGGTTCGTGAAACTAATTGTGTCATTTTCATAATAAATGTCAGAACACAAGCACGCCTAATTCAAACACAATGTCAGGAAAGTGAACAAAACTTAAATGAAAATATTTTCAAATATGGATTATAACTCATTTCTAATTTCTAATGCTTCCTAGATCCATGTAGATGAGGCACTAAATAACATGGTTAGAAGACTATTGTGGATTTGAGTTTCCAGAGGTCTTAAAGTTTTGTCTCACGTCCTTGATTAAGTTTCACTGTAACACAGTGTCCTAACTGGATGCGAGCGCAAGGCTCTCACCGCATAACATTGGACACTGAGTCTGTTAAATAAGCACTTTTGTCATGTAAAGAAATCACATACCCAGGTTGTGAAATTAGGGTCAGCCACCAGCCAAATGCTGTGACAATATAAAAATGGCTGGTAGATGTGAGACACAAAAATAATAATGATGATGAATGGTGAATTTGAACATTTATCTCCCAGTGACTTGTAGGTGTTCTAATTTTAAAAAGTTAATTTCCCATCCTGCACGTACCTATCGGCTCTGCACTTGGGATCAGACTGGAGACGTAACCAAGTGAAAGGTGGTTCTTACAGTCCTATGGTCTTATGTTTTAAACAGAAAACACATGTTTTAGATTGTGATATTTACATGTTTCCTTACTGGAAAGGCATATTGCCAGGAACACATAGGTTATTAGCAATGGTCAATTACCTTAAAAAGCCAGCTCCCTGATGATCTCCCTCCAGCCAGCTGCCACCTTATTTAGGTTTTAGTAGTTACAGTAGATGAGAAGGTATCTTTTTTTTCTCCATTTTTTGCAGCACTTTCAGTGCAGCCGACGGGAATTAATAGAAACAGAGCCTTGCTTCACACTGTGCAGGCCTGTGTCACTCGCAGCAAGGACATTCTCATACAAAACAATACATTTTCTTACTGACGCTTGCTTGTATCACATTCAGTTAGGACTTGGTGTAACATCAGCTACATTCTTTAGATGATTACAAAAAAATTTAAATTATTAATTGAAATTAATTGAAAAAATGATAATTTCTACAGCACAAAAATTTAGCAGTCCTGGTATCTCACACGCGTCAACAAAGGGATATGTATTAGGGCTGCACAATGAATCAAAATATTATCTAAACTGCAATATGGCAGTGCAATATCCAAATTGGAGAAGGTGCAATTTTTTGATAAAGGAAAAATGTGTGACAGAACAGCATTATAATGAAGTACTATTGTGCTCCAGAGATGTCTTACCCTACAAATCTTATTTGTTACATGTAGAAAAAAATATTTGTTTGGTACAGACCCCAACAAATGTCACATCATCAGGATTTAAATCATTTTTTTCAGTGAAAATGGAAATTGTAATGCAAAAACGATCAAACATAAATGGGAATCATTTGGCAATCACAATATTTGTCAAAATGATCACAATATGATTTTCCTTACCATATTGTGCAGCCCTAATACGTATTACATTTAGCAGAAAGAAGCCACTCCATATAGCCGCAGCTTCATCCTCAACACCCTATATGATTAATCCTTGTTGACCCCTTTTAAAGGTTCAAAGGTGACCAGAGGTTAATAGAGAGCACACACACAGAGTGACAAAAACATGATAAGTAATTATTGGAATATTGAGCCACATTCATCTTTGTGGGTTAAAAAAAAAAAACTCCTAATCAGCATTTCTCCTTTGAGATACTACCAGACATCTTAATTACTCATGGCATGTTGCTGTATTGTTGTATCACAGATATAAGTAGGAGCATATAAACACTGTTCACTAGCAAAGTCAACATTAACATGGACAGAAAATGGCACCTGTTTCTTTGGCTTACCAATTTTAAGGTTAATATACTAATTACACTTTCTGACTCAGTTAAAATCCTGTTAGTATTTGTCGTTTTTCCAAACTGAGTTCATTAAAAAAACAAAAACACATGTTCTTTCCCTCTACTGTAATTATTTAGGAGCCCTTAAGTGAAGTCCCTGTGAATAGCATCATTTCATGGTCAAAAACCTGGCTGTGATACAGTGACCAAGGTGTGAGGGGGCTTGTTTGTACTCGTTTGTTCAGCAAAATGGAAGCTAATAATAAATTGCAGGGAACACACATTTCTTTTCAATAGAATGAGCAACTCATCGGGGCATGAAATCATTATGAAACTGTGGCATATGGGAGAGATGGCAGGCAACCGCGGAGGACTGCTCACTCACTCACAGTCTTCATCTGAATGAAACCCTCTGAAGTCAAATCACACCAATCAGAGTATAATCAATAGACAATCATAATGTTTTGTTTGGTGGTGATCATGAGCAGTGGTTAGAGAGGCCTCTGTTCCCTGATTCCCCCCAGTGAGAATAGGAAAGCACCCCCAATTTGTGAAGAAGTCAATCAGATATCAGCCCTCCTAATGTGTGCCCTGGGTTTGTTAATGGCTTGTGAGATATTTAGGACTGACAGATTAGAGTCTACGTGAGCTGGAGAGCTCAAGACACTCTGCCCATGGTGTGGTTCCAGTGTGTCAGACTCATAACTCTGTCAGTTGATTTAATATATTTACACCATACTTTAGTGTTCTAGCATCTTTTCAGGTAAATGATTTACAATATCCCATCTACATATCAGGTGTAGCTACCAGATTATTCAGAAGGTCGACTCAACAGTGTCACCACAATTCACACACAAAATTCTTTGCTGGGAAGGTCAAAAAGTAACAAAACAACAATTTAAATCTAAATGCATGTCCACGTGTGTAAAGGTCAAGTTGCCATAAAAGATATGTGTTTTCTCAGATACTGCTGCATATCAACCTGTCAAATCATGTTTTACACACAAAAAAAACTGCAAAAATGAAGAAAAACCAGCCTCTGAGACTCAATGTTTCATCCTTGGAAAGTTATCTTGGAACTCATTCAAGGCCTTCCCTGTGACTGTGGTGATACATTGGCTTCTACTTTCCTGGAACTGGGCGCTGGTACAGTTGCTAACTCAAACACAAAGTGCACATGGGTCCAGCCAAAAAATGTAGTGACCAAAGGCACAAATGCAATTATAGCACAACTGCTGAACAATGTGGGAAAAGAGGCTCCAGCAAGATGAATACATGTATTCTGTCTGACTGCAACCTGCTACATACATACGCAATGATTGCAAATCCTTTCTGATATATATTCACTTGAATACAATACACATACAAGATGTTTAATGTTCAAACTGTGATACACTTTATTGCATTTTGTAAATATACACTCGTACTGTATTTGTTGCCTGCAAATAGTAAAAAAAAAATGTTGGGGCAGGGGCAACAAAAGAGTGGGAAAGTTGTGGAATGCTCAAAAACACTGGTTTGGAACATTCAAAAGTTGAACAGGTTAATTGGTATCAGGTGACAGTGTCATGACTGGGTATTAAAGGGGCATCCTTGAGAGGTTCTCTCGTTTACAAGCATGGATGGGGTGAGGGTCACTTTATTTCACCATCTGCTATTCAAAATATTGTTAAAAGATTCAGAGAATCCAGAGAAATCTCTGTACGTAAGGGGCAAGGCTGAAAACCAACATTGAATGTCTATGACCTTTGACTCTCCCAGGCCACAAACCCACATAACTGTATAATGGATATTACTACAGTGCTAAATGGGCTCAGGAACACTTTGGAAAACAGTTGTCAGTAAACACAGTTTGTTGCTGCATCTACAAATGCAAGTGAAGACCATGCAAAAGCAAAAAAAAAAAAACACCCATACGTCAACAGTATCCAGAAACACTGTAGACTTCTCTGCCCGAGCTCATCTGAGATGGACTCAAGGTGGGAAAAGTGTGCTATGGTCTGATGAGTCCACATTTCAGATTGCCTTTGGAAATCACCTCCGGGCTAAAGAGGAGAAGGGCCAGTACACGTTCTGCATGTTACAGCTGCGTGGCTTCATAGTAAAAGAGTTAAGAGTACAAGACTGGCTTGCATATGGTTGTTTCACATTTAGAATGTGTGGTGCATTATGAAGCACAGAATACAACAACAGAGACCCTGGACTTACCAATACTTGAAGTTATATATCAAGCAAGAATGGGGAAGAATTTCACTTTAAAAACTTCAACAATGAATCTCCTCTTTTCCCAAATGAAAACGTGATGTATCACGGTGGTAAACGTGCTCCTGTCCCAAACTTTTTGGAACATGGTGCAGGCATCAGATTCAGAATGAGGGTATATTTACAAAAAATAATAATTAATCAGGTTGAACATGATATATTTTGATTTTGGACTGTATTCAATTAAAAATAGTTCAAAAAGTTTTTGTAAATCATTGCATCCTGTGTTTTTATATATGTTTTACACAATATACCAACTGTTTTGGGATTGTGGTTGTGCTATAAAACTTTTTAACAAAAAGAATTATTGAAACACCAAAAGAACCATACTGTCACATTGGGTTACATATTACTTCAGTTTTCAAAACACAGTGAGTGTACTTTATTCTGAAACAACTTGGCAACTTCATTTTAAATCTCTGAGAGAAAGCCTCATGTTGAACAGATGTCAGGCTCTGATTGAAACATATTTTTTGGTGCTTTGAGCACCACAAGTTGAGTGCCATTTAGCTCTCTTATATTGGAGAGAAGGCAGACATCTCTACGCCCAATATCTCCAAAATGTTGCACTTCTAAAAAGACAAAAAGCACCAGAGGCCAGAGGAAAAATAAGTATTTTTGATTTTGTGTGGTTTACTGTCCTGGTTAACTGCCCCCAGCAGCAGCTACAGTAGCTTCAGTGTTTACTGAAAATGACATGGCTGGTACAGAGGCCTTTGCTAGTTTGACAAGCTGAGAGGAATAAGCTACACTGATGGCAGAATTAGCTTTTTGAAGAATGAACAGAATAAATCCTGCCTCACTTCGTGCTAGCTTTTGTTCCAGTAGCTCTAGAAGGGTTCTTTCATTGCTCTTTTTGAGAAGCTGAAACATTCTGTCCTTATTCTTAGATACATGGGTATCCACCACTCCACTGGGCAGTTAAAAGGAGCTTGTCATTTCAAATGCAATCGAACTCGGAATATTTTGACAAAAGTCAACTATTGCTATCAACGGTTGATAGTTACACTATCAAAACCTGTTTATCTCTATAGAATTTGCAGAATAAATCCTAGCCATTTTCACATCCACAATTCAACAAATGCTACTGAGAGAAGGATACTTTTTTCAATTGCCAGTTTGAGAAAATATAGATAAAACCTTACAGACCTCCCCCTTATTCAGCTGTTGGAAAGGGCCTTTCTGACACTATCCACCGTTCCAAGCAGCACTTTGAGTGAATCATGCAGCAGCGCCTTCAGACTTCAGAGTGCTTAAATGTAGAGAGTAGTGTTTAAGCTGAGAAGTGCATTAGGCCCATCTTCTTGTAGCCCCAAATGCTTTAAGCTAAAAGATTCATCTTGAACAGAAAAGTGCTGCACTGCAGAGGGTTCACTGAGAATTAGCTGCAAAACTTTCTTGGCTCATTTAACCATTGGAGAGCTAACCTCCAGATGACACTCTGAAAACGGGTCGAAAAGCACTGGTTTGTGTCTGTATTGTTGGGTTGAGGTTTAGGTTATGCAGTCAATTTGTTGTCTATCAGTTTTGCCAGGGGAGAAGAGTAATGGTGTCATCATGGAGAATAACCAGTGGAGCAGAGCACATTAGAGAGGAAGCGTTATTGAGCTATGTGTTACCCTTTCTTGTTACTTCCTCGGAGAACAATTACTGTGTTTGAGTAACCAATGATTGAGACAAGATGTGGTCGCAGTGTGTGTAATTTATTGGTGCCGTTGCATGCAAAACAAGGTGAATTTGCTTCTGAAGAGTGTGCAGGGTTTTGTTTTTGTTTTTTAAGTTGCTGTAAGTTTCAAAGAATGCTTTCCTGCTCTGGAGTTTGCCTCGACTGGTGAGATTCCTGAGTAGCAAAACACATTTTGAAAGCAAATAGCAGAGCAATGTCGCTATCAGTGCTGCTGAGCAGTACCGTAACACAAATCCATCCATCCATGCAGGGCCTCCCTGCAGCTCGCTGCCGGTAACCCTCTTCTCAGATACACACACACAAACACAAACACAAACACAGAGATACATACATACAGTCTATAACACTCAGAAAAAGAATAATGTGTGTTCTCCGATTAAATATAATTTTCAACTTTCTCAGAAGTTACATGAATTCCCAGCTCAAAGCCATCAAAGACTACCCACTGCAGCGTTAAATGTTTTCTTGTAGAGGAATTCTGTTTCAAATCCTCTGTTTAGGTGTCCTACCCTCATTGCATTCTCCAGCTCAGACATCTATTCAGTTTAAATCCTTCATGAATTGTAACATCTCCAACCAATCAATTTCAACTAGTTTTCTAGTGTGTTCTTTCAACAAAAATACAACTTTTAACATCTATTCCTGCATTTTATTTGTTTACTTGCAGCTGTAAACAAATCCCCCTTATTACTCCTAAAGCGCCACAGTTAAACCTCTCATTGATCAAACACGTTTTAGTTTGTTGAGTTTTATTTTGTTTATTTTTTGAAAGCTCAGCTGTGATAGGAAAAGACTACAATTAAATAAAATGTTACTTATCAAATAGCTGAAACAGTTCACGCTATTTTCAGACACAGTGTTAGATCATGGTTGTTTTTTTTTAGGACTTTTCCTGGATGAATTTGGTAGAAGCTATAACATAATTTTTGTGACTACTGAGGCTTCTTCGGTCACCGGTTTCTCATTTTTTCAGTTGTATTTCATCAGAAAAGATGCCAAACACATTACCTGACCATGCAGGTGAACCGACACGGAGAATGAAATAGAACCTTGGAGAGATTTTGAGGTATTATGCAGCTAAAATGTGATGAAGAGGATGTAGCAATGGACAAGGTGACAGAGGACTCCTTTTAAGAGATATTATGTAAACCAATCAAGAGCACTCTCTCTAATTCCCACCAAATACTTATTGTCATTAGTGAATATATCCTCAGTGTCACCACCAAGGTGAAGCAGCACTCTGAGCTGTCTCCATTCTGTTTTCTAAGGACATTGATGAAAAACACGTTTTTATATGTGTGTGTATATATATATATAAATATTGTGGTTTTAAACATTCTCCTTGTACATCAGACGGCCGTTGATGTTTACTGTAGAAATCAGTCTGTTAGTCAGTATTCAGGATACTGTCAAGGTTAAGCCACATTTCCACCATATGATACAGCTCCACTCAGCTGCACTCACTCTTTGGTTTTCCACTGCAGATAGAATTGGTACCTGGTGCCTTTTTTTTTGGCATCACCTCTATGGAGCAAGCAAATTGAGCCGATACTAAAAGGTGACATGAAAATACTGCAGACCACTGATTGGCTGCATGACATCTTGACGTCTTGAACAAACTTGGCATTTTTAAATAACCAAGCTGCCATCAATAAGAAACAGTGTTTTTAATATCTCGAAAATGGCATCCTGCAAAACCATGTCGTGGTCAACTGATCAAGTGCAGACGTATCAAGCACACGCGTAGCATAGCTCCTTTTTTCTGTGTATTGAGAATTGATTGTATATAGAAATGAACAGCATGACAGCTCCCCAAAAGTGAAGCCAAAGCATCTTGATCACTCCCTGGTGGCTGGCTGCAGTATAGGTCATAAACCCCACCTCCTTAATGTTAATAGGTTGGACATGAACCAAACTAAAACATCAATGTACACGTCAAGTTTTTTCTGAAGATGCTGATGTTTGTTCAAGTTATGACTCTGGCAGTGTCCAGTCAGTAGCTCAGTCATTCTCAGCCACTAAGCTACGATGTGGACATCAGTGCCCCATCTAGTGGGAGCTCAAAGGAGTAGCACTGCCAAATGTTTAGATTAAAATTAAAGAAATTTGGGCAGTTTACAAAGCCAGTTATTTTTATATCTGAATGTGCTCAGGAATTGCTCAAGAATTACAGTATATAATTTCAATGGCCATTTTATATCACCACAGCATTCATGACACATCTTCAAGTACTAGAGACAAACATGTTGTGCTGCTGTTAGCTAGCCAACATTCCCTCAGATGCAGAGACGAAATGGATCATTTTTTAAATTAAAAAAGTGATGTGGGAGACAACACTGCGCCAGCAGAAGTTCCAAAGCGTGTCAAGAAATATGACCCTGAATACGTTCAATTTGAATTCGTAATTGTATCCTTTTTTGTCTTTTTTTCTAATTTATTTTTAAGTGTTGCTGTTTTTATTTTTGTATATGGAAATTCAAGTGTTGATGAGATGATGAGAAATTAAAAACCGCTGGAACAAAG
>JAJHUR010107770.1:0-21643 GCA_027495735.1 Lutjanus campechanus | reverse complement strand
CTGAAAAAATCCTGCGTGATGTTATATGGTTGTACAGGCTGTATTTGTGCATTTTAAAACGGTAGTAAAATGCAACACACACATGAATGTAGCAGTAATATTAATCCAAAAACATCAGAAATATTTATAAAACATTGACAGGGACCATTTTACTGCAAAATGCTTTACTTTTTATACTTAAAGTACATTTTACTATCATACTAGCATAATTTGATCTTAATAAGGTATAGAATGCAGAGCTTTTACTTGTACTAGAGTATTATTGTGTTGGTATTAGGCTGTGAGTATTCAGGTCCATTGCTGAAGCAAAAGTACACGTTTGTAACTGGTTGAGGCTTCCCCTTTAAGGGTTTGTGGGTAATCTGTGTGTGACAGAGTTTAGTGGCTTTTGTTGTGTGTCTTTTTTTTTTGTCATGGTGGGGAAAAAATCACAAAAGAAAACTATCAATCATCTGGTTGCATTTGTTAGTCTACCTGCAGCTTAAAACTCTGCAGTGTATCTAGGGAATCTCCAGTTTTAGGCTATTTTAATTGTCTTTAGCCCGACTGGTAGCTGCTAACTAGCTAACATTAGCTGTTCACAGTCTGGACCAACTCTGCTGTGAAGAGCACAAAGATATGCCATACTAATATTACATAAACATGGCCTTTTTATTTCTTTCTGTGGCAGCAAACACAACACTCAGCCTTTCAGTAACTATTCAATATATATTATATGCAGCCTGAGCTAATCTACGCACTTTATGGCTTAGCATAATGTAACTGAGCATCTTGCGGTTCACCCAGGCTACCCCTCAGTGGCAACCAGGTGAAACACTGGAAACTCAAATATGACAATATAGTCATCTGCTATATTGCCCATCAAGTATTTTACTCTGTGATTTCAACAGGGATTTGCTGTTCCACGTGTAGGATTATCAGGGTGAGAATAGGGCGCTTCCCCTGGATGCATCAGTGGTGATTTTACTGCGTTATTCTGGATTTTAATGTGTCAGATGTGCAGGACTTGTGCCTATCAGCATAATGTGAAAGACAGATTGTATTGGAACTTGAAAAATACTGATGATTGTCATGCAACCAGTTCTTCCATTGCTGATTCACTCATGTCAAGTTCAAAGTTGTTTACACAAACTTTATTTCTTTCCATCCTCTGAGAGGCATTCATCTGTCTTATATAATCCTTCAACGTTTCAATACACCTCTGCTTGAATACACTTATCCTTCACGCCATGAAGACGGATGTCTCTTTGTTTGAACACAACAAGTCGCTGTATGTATCAAGTTCACTTTGAATGACAGCGAAGGTCAGACAAACTCCCCTCTGCTCCACTTTGGACGAGCTCCATGAACGCACAATGGCAGGGAGAGAGGCAGTGATTCTCCTCAGGGCCCTGCGGCTCGGTAAAATAGGACACTAGAGAGGCTTTGATTTCACATCACTGAAGATGCGAAAGGACAGAAGCTCGCAGTTGTGGGGTTAGAACAGGAAGGGCGTGAGGACTCCAACACCACATTCATCCCTTTAATTTAGACTCTAACAATAGCACCACAGCGCTATTCATCAAGATCCACAGATGAGGGAAGCCACACCTAGAGAGCGATCTTCACTGTGATTACACACATAAAGGTGAAGCTCTGTGTACGAAGAGCAACTGGGGAAAAAAAGGAGTACTTATTTTCACCATGAAGACTCTCAACCTGGGTACTGCAGCTTTTATACAATGGCCCTGACTACACTGCAGCTACAGAGAGCACTGTGGAGTTTAAAAAGCAACTATAACATAGCAGCAGTTTTATTTGTATTCTTAGAGGTAAAATACTTTAAAGTATCACATTGTCTACAGTTTTTTACCCTCTCTACAATACCCATTGGCCACTGTTAAAATAAAAGTTTTGTTAGCAGGAAAATCAAACCTCAGCTTGAAATTCCACTACCTACACAAGCTTACTCACCATTTATTATAAAGGAGAAAGGTCAGAGACTGATACAAACAAAAGGGCAAAATAAGTACTTTGTTGGTGCCTTTCAAAATGCATAAAGTCAGTTCAAAAATAATTCATATTACTGTTGTTGTGATCATGGTCATGGTTAAAAGAAATCAGCAACGACTGTAAATCGAATGTGAAAAACTCGTGTTCCCTTAAACCATCCACTTCCCTCAACATCTCAGCCCGTCGTCACTCCTAGTACGTCAAATACGACCGCTTGGTCAGTGCCACTATGCTTCTAGTGTCGTTCCTTGAGCAGCTTTTTCCTTCAGGCTGTGAGACAGCTTATTTCATCCTCAACACTCCACCTATTAAATTAGCTTGTTCTGTATTTTTATTTATCTCTGCAGTCAATTCCAATCAAGCAATCAAAGAGGGAACTACAACAAAATCTCATTTTATGACCTTGCTGTAAATAAATCACCTTGTATCCTAGAGCAAAGCTTTAAATTAAAGTTTTGGGGATTTAATTTATTAGAAAGTGTGACATAACTGATCTGAGGAAAAGAAAAAATGGTTTGAGGTGGGAGGAAACAGTGCTGAATAAATCAAATATCGCTGAATATTAAACATTAACCTAAACCACGACTGATAATGCAAGTCCAGGAGCAAAGAAAAAAAAAAGCTTAATGGATCTATCATGAAATTTTAAAAGCGCTGCTAATCTCTAGAGAGTAAGGTTGTTAAAAGCAAGGAGGGAAATAACCAGTGATGACTCACACTCTGGTTGAGGACAGCGGCAGAATATACGGGTGGAGAATGGATGATATGTGAAAGCAGAGCAGAGGCGGAGGTGTGCTCTAAAAATAATTCAACAGTAGAAAAGCATGACCACTACAGGGAGCCCACCTTCCTGTGACACAATCATTTACCTTGATGGGTCCGACGCATCTTTTGTGAGTGTGAAAGGAAGATTTCCTGATATTTATACGGACTATAGAGGTACAGAACATTGGCTGCCAGGAACTTCACTCCAGAAATAAATCCTTTCTTTGGCTAAACCTGTATGCAGAGCAAAGCAGTGAATTGATGAACACTGAAACAGGCGGATGGCCTTCAGAGAGCTCAAACAGATAAGATGAATGGCAGAGACACCTTGTTCCTTTCTGAGGACAAAAGGACGCTCCGGCCAGCAGATGATGCGTTCAACAGAGGAGGAAGTGGAGGAGGATGGAGAAAGATGAGCCGAGTGCAGGCACACTGAGGGAATTCTCTGACAGTTTAATGAAGTCTCAGACTTCTTAAGCTGCTGTAACAGAGGACTGGCTGCCCACCTGCTGTCAAGAAGCGCAGCTCCTTAGTTAGATTATGTATTGTTGTAGGTGAAATTTAAAAAATGCTATTTAGGTATTTTGTCGCTGATCATATCTGCCTCTCAAAAACTATAAATATTTATGTACTGTAACAGCACCAAACACAAATAAAATGCTGAAAATGTTCTCAACGCACAAGTTTAAAACTTGAGCAAAAGACTCTTGCTTTGGACTTTATGAACCTAGCATTACTTCATAACTTTTCAGAGACTAAAGGGAAAAGGTGAGAGACTGGAGGAACAAAACAATATGAAACCAAGTTTTTGGTAGCAAGCTTGCGTCTAACATCTGCATATCGGATTTGCAATCCTACAACTCCCCACAATTGTTGGATGCCATCTGTCATTACACAAACTACATAAACTTTCCAGACTGAAGTTAAGTTTCAGGAGGAGAAATAGGTGTAGTAGGAGGAATAGTATCGGGATCAGAACTGAAAAAAGAGGATCAGTACATCTCTACTTAAGAGGCTCCAGCCACCCAAGTGGCTTTGTAAAACAGCAGCTCAGATACTCACAATGATAATGCTAACATGTTGATGTTTAAATAATGTTCACTATCTTTAGCATGTTACTGGAGAGCATTAGCCTGCTAATATTTGCTAATTACCACAAGCTGCTTAGGTTTAGGGACAAAAACACTTGGTTAGGGTTAAGGAAAGATCATGGTTTGGGTTAAAATAATCACTTTTGCAAGCTCTTTGACCAGTCTGCAGTACCCATCTAGACACAAACAAAACACATAGCATAGCTTTGGCTCATTGGGGTGTTCTCAGTTTAGCAGATATTTGGTCATAAATCAAACCAAAGTGCAGAACAAAATAAAATTTTGACCACATGGTGGCACTGGGCAGAAAGTCAGAGGAACCACATCATGATTACAATTCATTACAAAGGAGACATGAATGTGCAAAATTTCATTGGAAAACAATTTGTAGTTGTCAAGAGATTTCTCTCTGAATCAAACCTTAAAAGAGAAAAACTCAAGGGATCACCAAAATTCTAAGGATGCATTTTCTGGGGATCACAAATATCTTTAACAAATTTCATGGCAATCCCTCCAATAGTTGTTGAGATATTTCAGTCTGGACTAAGGTGGTGGATCAGCTTCATTCCCATACATTGAACCATGCCACTCGCATGGCCAGTAGAATGTAAGCTACACTAGTAGCTGACATGCATGAAAACTGATATCGGCGACAATAACTTTGATAATAACCAGAATGAGAGGTACATTTTAGACCTCCAGTTTCAGAGGAAATTATTTGCCTGTTTACAGTATATTAAATTAACTAACGTCTTTAATCAGTGCCTGTGAGCGTGTGTTCCCATTGACACCATTTTTTTTTAAAGCAAATCAATTTGACTTTGTTGTCTTTATTAATTTCTTATTTAGACAGGTGTGTTTGTACATAAAACTGCAACTTTGCCTCATCTGTCTCAGCTGCCTGAGGAACTGCAATTACCCAATGATAGTTTCCCATTTTAGTGATAATTTTTTAAGGACGCCTTCAACATGTACTTATCCAGATAAATGTGAAAGAAAGAACAGATGGGGAATACAGTTGAGCTACATTAAAGCATTCAGTCCTCATGCAGCTGAACCTGTCAGGATTTAATCAAATCTCTTCTAATCAAATTCATTGTTTTCTGTGATAGATTATCTTAACCTGATCCAAAGGAAGGACACTGGCAGTTCAATCACCCATTTGTGTATAATGGCGTCTGTACATCATACTAATATTGACGTATTATAACAGGCTTGATGATAATGTTTTAGTACAGTTAATAGAAAAATCAATGAGTTCTTTTTTACACTGGTGACTGTAAAAGGAGGGAAATGATCCCCTTTGTCCCAGAAGAGTTTTTCAGTAGCTACAGCTGTTTAAAACAACACATATTTTGATGGAACATAGTTAATGGATATCATATTTTTATTTCTTCTTATTCTTAAAAACAGATCATCATATCACACCAATCAATAAAAAGTTAGTTGGGTGAACGTGTTAGCAAAAGAGGTTAGCAGACAGAGAGCAACATTAGCATTCATGTGGAGACGTATTTGTGTCCAACATTTACTCTCTCTTTGCTCTGTTTTTGTTCTCCACCTTCAGTTCTTGAGGATAATATCTTGCTATATGCTCCACTATGGTAACAAGCCAGCATGTAACGAAAATTTGTCACTTTTCATGTAGAAGTCCAGTCAGTGTTGATGGTAAATGTAGTCAATTTTAGTAATTAATTCCTCAGTGCTGCTATACTAACCAAGAAAACAGAGTCCTTTTGCTGTAAAATCTGTTGTTCGTCTTGCACCCAGTGATGTCACTAGATACAAGGAAGAACTACTGGCGATTTCAGCTTGGTTTTCTGGAAGCTAAAATGCTCGGCAGAATTAAACGTGTTTGAGTTGGATGATAATTCTCAGTGGGCTCATTACTACAAGTGATCACTCACATAATCCATTCTTAATATGAAAATATTGATAAGCTTACCTTTAATGTTCTATTTCATTTTTTTAACATATATATTTTTTTCGCATTGCTTTGATTTTTGTTACTACTTAAATTTTTAAAAATTCACTTTTTTCTCTCACTGTAAAAACAAATAAAGAATTATGGTTATAGAAAAAGTCTCTCATGATTTCATCACACAGTTTTGTTTTATTTATCCTTTCTAAAACACTACGTCTTTCACACACAGCAAAAGCTACATGTCAAGGCCATCCAAGGCGAAAAACCTTTGATACCTAACGATGTTTCTGGGCCAGTTTTCTGTATTTCTGCTCAGGCATCTTGGAACTCTTGTGTGAGGAATGAATAACTTACAAGTTCTGTGTCTGTGTCTCACGTCAACAAGTTCCTGCCTTTTCTAGTCCCAACAATTTTTTTCCTATTCCATCCTGAACATATTTCACTTGAAGCATTTTTTTCTTTCTCTGTCACGATAAGGACACACATCCAAAGCTTTGCCACAGCAACACAAAGCAGCCCTGAAACTACTTTTTATCATAATTTCAGCTCTATTATCCTACCCCCAACACAGCCACATAATTCAATCTAGTGTTCTTCACTTACGCTGACCTTGGTTCTACTGTTGCCAAGGCCTACTTGACTTTTTACCTACATGGCAGCAGGATGCCATGAGCTCAACGCAAACTGAATAAACAGCACAATTTAAAAAAATAACACCTTACAGTCTTATGTAACACACTCAAGTACATGAAAGTTACTCAGTGTTCTGTACAGCAAAGCAGACACACCTCATCTGAACATTCACATCCCTCCAGTCGGTCTGAAAGCCACTTGTGAACCTTTTCATATCTCTTATCTGAAAGACTAAAATCTGCCTTTGACACGCTGATTAGGGCACTTGTGCCACAGCATAATGCATTCGATGAGTCATACCTTATGGCTGCTCACCGGGTCCGGCTCGCAGGATGTAATCAGGGGAGTCAAATAGCCAGCCAACTTCACAGCTGTGGGCTCTCTCGGCTGTCAAAGGCCAAAGATGTGCCTGGAAACCCAAGCAGCAGGATGAGCGACCGTCCCCATGCCTGTGCATCCTGTTAATTTGCTCGACGGTCTAGAGCAAGGAGCTATGCACAGAAAGCCTGATGGATGTTATTTAATTACTTTCCAGGACTTTCATTTCCTCCAGCAGGCATCACAGGAAGTTGATTTTGGAAGCAGCATGATCGCTGCCACAATGATGTGGGTGTAAAAGGTTGGCCTTGCCATCTTTCAGCAGGAAGCCTATTTCAAAGTTGTTATCATGAGTTCACAATGTAATATTGTCAAAATCATTTAGAGACGTGCTGTTATCTCGTACATTGTTTTCCTCGTAGACTGTTAACAGAATTAGAGGTCCATAATACAACATATTTCAACGTCTACACTATTCAAATGATGAGCTTGACAAAATGTACCTGTGCTGAAAGTCCACGATGTCCCTTCAGCCCACCCATCTTAGGTCATGTTTGATCATGGGACAAATTTTTATTGAGGAATTTTTAAGGCTTTTTCACACATGTATCTTTTTACCTTTTCACTGACAGAAGCCAGTCCCAATTATTGCTGTTTTTGGTGTGTCTGTTTTAGTCGACTGAGGCCCTGCTCTTCAAGCAAACACTATAGCACGTTTCACCATTGGTCCAGAGCGGTTCTTCTCCATCGTGAGGCCCATAAAAGTTTGAATGTAGGAAGTAGAGTTGGGTTACGTAACGCAGTGCCGGTATGGTACAGTACCAGTTCCTATTAGACTGGTGTCTACACATGGTCTCTGCAGGTTTCAACAAGATAAATTAAAGACTTTTTAAAGACCATTATAAATGCAATTTAGATCCAAATGCTCTCCAGAGGTCACTAACTGGAATTGCAGGAGTTGACGTTACTGCTGAGTGGGGTGGGAGCAGACTTTGATAATGCTCCCAATGTGAATACAGAAAAATATTGAGTGACGGTAGACATTTGTTCATGCAACTTTAGCAACGTGAGCTTCATAATCCAATCAATTTTAAGACCTGTCAAAATCTTATTTGAGACATTTCATGACATTTTAAGGCCTAAAATTAAGATTGTTGATACTAGACTCTTTAAGGACCCACAGAAACCCTGCCACAGGACTGAATCGCATTGATTTCGGTGCCTCATTTTGGTGCCACTTGAGTAAGTGCCTGAGCTGTTGAGTATTGCCCTGTGGTGCTTCAACATTACAGGAAACAGAAGTATTCCTGCATGTGCTTGAGTAGTTAACATTACACTTGCTCTGAAGGCAGCAGGTAGCCTACCATTAACTCATACTGTACCTACCTTAAACATGGCTAAAATGCTGAACGGTCTATACTGTAGCATTGGTTCCCAAACTTTTTCTGGCATGCCTCCCTTCAGAAGAGGAAAAAGTTCAAAAATCAAATGACTTGGTCACCATTTGTGGAGGGCCAATCCCTTCTGTTTTCTCCTGTGTGTGATTAGTGAGTATCAGTGGTATCTGGTGAACCTCTAACACTGAATGTTATGACTGTAAGGGAATATGTTCCCTTGCATATTTTTCACTTTTTTGCCCATTTATTTATTCACTTTTCCATTTGTATGTTGTACTTTGATCCACCTTTCATTTTACAGTGCACCATTCTAAAGGTGGTGGTAGGATGGGCTGTTTGACTAAATTGGATTTAAACTGCAAATTATAAAAAAGGCATTTACAAAAAAACCTCAACCTCATTGGAATGTTACCTCACATATTGTCGTCTCCTCAGCCAGAGAGTCTTAACACAAAAAAAATTCTAATCTGTTTTCATATTAATAAATGTCTTGCTCCTTTCTAACACAACAGTGACTCATCAACAGGGAAAATGGAAATAAGTAATGCGTTTTCCTTGCAGAAAAGGATTAGACAGAAGAGACGTGACTAGAACCTTTAATGTGATGAACAGGGGAAAAAAACAGCAGATCTAAGCGGTTCTGTATTTGAGTGCTTTCAAGGTTAAGTAATGTGATGTTCATTTTATTTTGTTCCACTAAGAACATGTCTTTGTTTCAGATTTAATTTCAGGCATGGTTTATGTGACAAGAACCACAGTACTGGTCAACACCTAAGAATATAAAAAAAAAGCGTCACATCTCAGCCCAACACAGTAGCGGTCAGTCTGTCCAGCTTTGTGTTTGTTTTTGTGGCTCCGTCTCCCCTGCCTGCCCTCTGAATGACTATTTACATCATCCACCAGACCCACACGCACATTAGGCTTATTCATGGTCCCTTCCCGGTGTTGGAGGTGGTAAACAGTAGTATTTCTGAGGCAGACACATGTTGGCCCGCGCCTTTGTTATTGTTCTGCTCTCTGGCCGACAGACAGACCAAGGGGAGGAGAGGAGGCGGAATGTTTGAGGAGCGACGAGACGAGATGTTTTACGAGCTGGCGCTTCGCACACCATAAAGTTAATTTCCCAAAAGAGCATCCAACGATCTTTCCAAGCACACTATTCGCTGTATGTGAATGTGTATGTGTGCCAGTGCAACAAACAGCCGGATTTTATCATTTTATATGATGAAAGTCAGATAATGGCCGACATTGATACGTTTTTATTAATAATAGTTAGTTTTTACTTTAAGCTTTGTATTTAACTAAAAAATGCATTCAGCAGTTCATCCCAAACTCCACCAACTCCTGGGAGAGATATCTGGCTCTTTAGCGGCTAAATGCTCCGCTGTGTTCAACAGCTAGACATTAATTTTGTTTGTCTGCTGTTTAGTGTTGAACAGGTGAACAAGCTTTTAGAGCTTTCCTGAAAAAATATTTGTGGCCAAAACACTAAGTTACCAGTCGTAATGCCCACAAAATGAGCTAAAAGACGAGGCTAAAACCCTCCGTACAACAGAGGGGGACTGCAGAGTCGGCCTATAATTCTCTGTGGGTTTGTCACTACCAGCGACACTTTTCATATTACAAGTAGAGATTTAATCCATTGCTGAAGAAAGAATATTGATTAGTGCAGCTTTAAATTTCAAGAACATGCTTTTTTTTGGTTCACTATAGTTCATGTCAGCCCCACTTCTGAAAGAGCAGCTTTAATGGCAGTAAATTTACCTTATCTATCAGGCCCCATAAATGTTTATATGGACAAGCAAACCTTCCTTTTCTGGTTTTGACCTTAACAGTCAGCATTATAAATTGATTTCTCTGCAAGAATAGCCTCAAAAAATACTGCCAAACGGCCAGAACACTCATCATTATTATAACCCTTCAAAGACTGAAAGGTGCTGAAAACAACAGAGGGAGAGGGTGACTCCAAGCTCAAATACTGAATCTGGATCTTTGCAGTCCAGTATAAACTACTCTATTATAATACAGTCAAATAACATTATTCCAGATATGGTCATGGGAGACTTATTTGGTCAGTTCAAAACCTTGCCAGTGAGTACTCAATTTTATGGGATCAGCTCTTTGTGTGTGCGTTCTTGTGTACACACGGGTGTGTGTTTAGCAGGGACCAAGCTGGGGGTACAGTAATTGGACAAATTTATCTTATTTCCTAACCCCAGTTTCCCTCCACTGAGTCAATAAACCAAAGTGCCAGAACAGCCACACTTAAGTTAATACACTCTGCTCTTTATTAGGGCTGGATCACTCGGTAGGAGTCCAGGTCAGACCATCACGAAGGGCCCAGCAAAACCCCAAGAACGCCAAGACACCCAGCAGGTCTGCTCCCGCTTGTTAGGAACACAGTTTTTCCACTCAGCAGGAGAACAAACAGCTACTGGATGTGAATGATTACTCCTACAGCACAGTTACACTGAAGTCCAACTAAAATAACAAACAGTAGCATCACATGAACTCATATGCGCATTGTACTGTTGTCCAAGTCAAGATGGAAACAGATGGATGAAGGACAGGGCTTTTCTTCCAAGGTGAATGGAGTCTTGCTAATAACAAGTTAATGTTTTGTTATAAAGAAGAGATAATAATGTTGATGGACAAGGGTTGTTCAAGATAAATACTGATGGTTTTATAATGAAGTTGCTAAGTTAGCAGAAATCTTGTCAACATTTTCAAGTGTTCTGTGTGATGTATTTTTTCCTGCCAGAGTAGAGTTGCCTCTGAAACAGCATTTATTGTAGACCATTATGTGTGATCGATGCAGATAGGATCAAAAAGACACTAACAGAGCATGGAGCGGTGTGGAATATGCCATGTGTCCACTACATGTGACAGCTCAGCTTGACTCAGCTCACTTTTTGTTGGTTCTCCATTGTCAAAAGTTGTGTAGTACCTGGTACTTTTTTTTTTTTTAATATCACCTCACCGAGGTTCCAGCCGAGCCGATACATCGCAGGCCACAGATTGTTCAGAGAGAAATTGTCACTAGAATTGTCACTTGCGCATCACAGACATCCTGCACACCAACCAGTAAACTGCAAATCGTGACCACATTTTTTTTTTATTCGCTCAACCCAGATTTTAAAAAAGTACAGCCCACTAAACCATGTTGTTGTTAATTGATGAAGGGCACACATTCTTGTGTTTGGTTGCCAATGAAAGGTTCTCAAAAGCACAGCATAACCTCCATTGTTCCTGTGTGTATGTGTTGTCTTGAAGATGTCACAGCAGTGTCGCTATACATTGAGGGGGGTTACCAGCTGCAGTGGAAAACAAAATCGAGAAAAGCACCTGGTACCAAGAGCTTGTTGAGCTGAGACAAGCAGTACCATGAAGTGGAAACACAGCTATACATGGCAATGTTGGTCTCTTTGTTGGTCCACCACTTTGGCCAAGACGTTTGGAGGACACATTCCTCACATGCACAGTAAATCAGCATCTGTAGTGGCCACATGGACAAGTCAGCAGTTATAACTAATTGGTGGCACACAGATGTCCGCACAGAGCCTGCACGATCACCCTCTGATGAAAAAATTAATGTCACACAGACCCCCTGTGATCTCTCGAACATGTAAAGTATAACACCTGCTTGAAATGTATAAAATATTGGATGGAGTGTCATCAAGGTTTGCACAGAAATTAACAGTTGCCACATCTGTATACTGACAGCTTTGGTGATACACTGACTTTTTTCACTAGCGCAACCCACAGGTTTACATTTGTGAATTTTAGTGGATTGTCTCAACAGCTATTGGTTTCCTGCGCTAAAAATGTCTTCAAATTTTGTCCAACCTGCAGTCGAAACCCCAAAAACACTCCATTTACAGTCATTCAAAGCAGAAAAAAGCAGTAAATGCTTATACTTGAGAAGTCAGAAGCAGCATTTTTTTCAACTTATCAGTCGATTATCACTTCTTCGTCACCTCTGTTGTTGATTAACTTTGTGCCGGGTTGACGTGTCTGTGAAGATTCTGCCGGGCTGACTGATTTAATCAGCTTGTCCTCTCACCACTCTCTGACTAGACTTTACTTATTACAGTAGGAATCTCTAATACCGCCTACTCAAAGAGGTCAGATAGAGAACTAACAAGAATCTTACTCAAAGGCACTTGAGCTCTGTTTAAACCACCGTCTCTCTAAATACTTAGATAATGGAGATATAACCTCTTCGGCTGAAATGGAAGTACAGTGAATAGATTTATTAGCTACAACAGAGTGCTCACTCCAGCATGCCAGAAGGTTCAAAAGAAAATGTAAAATCTGTTCAGCATTGTTTATTTTTTCCTCTGTCATACTGTGCATGAAGTGGGAGTGTATTTTCCAACCAGAGTCCCAATGTTTGCCCATTGAGGAGAAGACTGATTCATTAGCATGGGTGGGCTTCTACTAAAGGCCTATGTTTAGATGAGAGCCGTTCATTGTTGAAAGGATCACCGGGGCTACATGTAGCTTCAGATGTGACAACAATGACTCCTCTCCTGCTGTGTGTCTGTTTTTGTGCATTAAAAAAAGAGCAAAGGGAGGCATGCATTTAACGAAAGAACATCAAGCGTCTGCAGAGCTGCATAAATGCGTCCACGTGCAAATCAAATGTCACATTGTAAAGGGAGGCAGCTGGTCTGGAATAGGGTTTTTTTTTTAGTTTGAGTTTACTGCCAGAAATAGAGCGCAAGTAGGTTGAAAACTAGAATATTGATACATAATATAGTCAAGGTTCTTCCACACAGCTGCCTTCATCCACAACTTCAATAAACTGTCTGGAAGTCCCTGTTTTAAGGACGACCCTCCCTCAAAAACTGTGTTTAGTGTTAATTAACAAATGTTAGGATGCTAACACACTAAATTAAGATGATCTCTTCATACCTCACGATTCAATTCGATTCCAATCAGAGCGCTACGAATTGTATCTGTCTGCAGCTGCTCACACTCAGCCATCCTCACCAAAACTCAAGATGCAGTCTAGTTTAGACGTAAACGTTATGCAAATCTTACATTTAAAGGTAAGAATCTTTTTGTCTGATGCAACTCAGAATCTATTTTTGAGTGAATGACAAAGGGGCAAATTTTCAGTCTCATACTCAAGTTTCCCTGAAATACAGTACAAAACCTAACTGGCAATTAAATGATCCACAGCCTTTTTGTTTTAAAAAGTTAACCACATTAATTAATGAATTAATCCACTTGAAAGCATCTCACAGTCTCCTGCCTATATGAGAATAACTAGTGAGGGGGAGGCAGAGTGATTGCAATTACTTAAACACTAAATTAAACATAATTACAACCGCTGCCTTTTGAGAAGAAGTACGTCTCTCCCTGTTAACTGCTAAAAACTCTGCTGTATGCGAGCTGCATTGCCTTCGCAGCTGAGTTCCGCCTTTTTTGCCCTGTCAACATCATATGAAGGATCTGACCAGATGACAAATCATCAGGATTATTGAGGAGAAGATGGGCAGGGCTAACAGTTCGCTTCTTGGTTCAAGGAAAGAAGTCACAGATTGAAGCTTCAAGGCCTCTGTTCCCTGAATAGGCACCGTCACTCGCCTCGCTGCCATGTTTTACAGCCACATGTCTTTCAGCTGAAGGTTATGAACTCCTCGGCCATTATACTTTTCAGTACAGTACTTGAGCTGACCTCCTCAGGCATTTTAATGGCCTCGACATGGAAGAGCTCCCATAGCATGTTTTCTAACAGCTGATTGCTACGCAGGAGCAATCTATCTTGATTTGCAGCCGGCAGGAAACACATGGTCTGTGTTATTGTGTTTGCTACTGGAGAAAACATAGGAGGACGCCAGCTGAGGCCGAGCCGCAGCAGCTTATGGAGGAATGCTGAAACCAAGTGATAATGACTCAACTGAGTTATCTGTGGGAGTGAAGGTATTTAAGCCAGACCAAAAACAACCTCCTACTGTAATGTTGACAACGCAAACAAACTGAGTATGAGAAATGATTGCCAGTATAAAAATACTGACAGGATGATGGAGGGAAACATTAGAAAGTAGGGGTTGTGGTGAGACAAATGAGGCAGAAAGAGATGAAACCCGCCCCATGAAACCTGCAGATACCCAGCAGCCTTTTAAATGTGGCCTGAAAATGGATTTAAAGAGTACAAATCTGTCAAATCAGCCCACCTCCAGTCAAAGAAAACCTACTTAAACGCTTCAAATATTTGCATACTTTATCAAGCATCAGACTGAGAGAAGCCTTTGTAAGAAACTGCTGCTGATAAATACAAACACACACACACACACACACACACACAGCAGTTTACCTGACTTGCCAACCCCTGCTCTTCCGAACACGGCCAGTTTCACCTCCGGGCTTTTGGCCATGACAACAGCTGCGGCCAGAGAAGATCAGCAAATCCAACCAATCAGTGAGCTCCGAGGTCAGCCATCCATCCTCTCGTCCACACAGGAGGAAGCAGCACCTGAGAAAAGCAGTGCATGGGAGAAGTTAGCCTTGAAATCTTTCTGCCAGAAATGGCTTTGCGACACATGGATAACGGTGTATTTTAACGCAAAGTATATATTTTCTTAAACCTAACCAAACAGTTTTTACACCTGAACCTAATCAAAGTGCAACACAAAACAGAAAATATTCATTTGAAAAACTGAAGATAATAAGTCAACTAAGTCTAAAAATAATAAGCTTCACAAGGAAGTCAAACCCGAATCTCCGGGGTGGAAGTCTTATGCTTAACCCTGTTCATCCACTACAGCTTGCTCCTGATGTGGAGCACTCCTGATTATTTTTATTATCAATTAATCTGTTGATTATTCTCTCAATCGATTAGTTGCTCAGCCCACAAAATGTCAGATAATGCTGAAGAATGCCCAAAGTGTCTTGTTTTGTCCACAACCCAGAGAGATTCACTTCACTGTCATAGCGGACTAAAGAAAACAGAAGAAAAAAACACATTTCAGAAGCTGAAATCTGAGAATTTTTTTTATTAAGAAATGACTAAATAATTAATCAATTATCAAAATAGTTGTCAATTAATTTAATGGTTAATTGATAATCGATTAGGCAATAAATAGTGGCAGCTTTAGTTTATACCATGACATCTGAAAGCCTTCCTGCCAGAAAGCTGTTTCTGACAGTCAGCTTTTTAGGCTTTCTGATAGAAAAGCTGTCTGCCAGAAAATCCTGAAGCGCAACTTTTTCTACACGCAAGGAAGCATGTACAACAATTTATGTCATACAATGCACAATTCTGATGCTAAAGTCCATTTCAGTGTTAACAACTTGATTGTTTCACTTGCGTATACTGTAATTTGTCCTTTTTGCTCATATCTTCCACTCTTTGTGAGTCATACAGCGATTCCTCAGCGAGCTGCAAGACTTACTGTACATTAGCAGATGTGCAGTGAATGAATGAACTAAAAAAGGCTCATAGTCATGCGTATATGAGGACAGAGCAACGCAGGCTTCAAGAAATAATGTATGCTCAAAACTTAACTTTAACTGTGAGAGAACTGCTGTAAAGAGAGATTCATCATGAGTATAACAAATGAGAAGCATGAGTCACATCAATAGTAGCTAGAACATGAGTGAGACCTGCAGCGCTGTCATCATGTCTGCTGTGTGGAGTTATTTTGAAGGAGGAAAAAAGCAGAACAGCTGAGTGCAATTTTTGAAATTTTCATTCTTAATATTTGAATAGTACTGTAAGCGGAACATGGGATTGTTGCAACACAGACCCTTTCTCTTGTAACACTGAAGTCACTGGTGCACCACTGCTAACTATGCTGTAGTTGCTATTGGCGAGTTAGCTCAGTTAGTGGTCCTGTTGGACTGAAACACAGCCATCGGATGCTAGTTTAAAGACTGGGAATGCAGGGGCCTCCTCTATAAAATGGACTTAGGATCAGTTTTGATCTTAAGTTTGACTTAAGCATAAAACCAAATATATGTAGATATTTATAAAACCTTGCTCTGATGTGGAAATGATCTTGTCTCTGTGCAAAGTCTAGACTTTACTTAAGTGATTTTCCTGCTGGTTACGACCTGATATTAGAGCCTGTGGTGACCTTCATCATATATTAGCGTTATGAACAATGTGATAGGATGTATCAATTAAAGGTGTAAAGTTCAAGTACAAATCTAAGAACAGTTTCACGAATGAGGTCCCAGGGCTCAGACTGGGGTTAGGTGTGGACAGGAGCCATTAAAAGGGTTCAGGAATGACTTTACGTGTTGATAAGTCAGCAAGGATTTGTTTTATGAAGCTGGAAGTTATTTATTCCTGGTTTGAACAATGAGGTTATACTTTTTATTTAAATTTTTAAATTAACAAAATGTTCGGTCTCTTTGCTGGATGGACCAACACATTCAGAATTGTTACCACTTTCGGGAACAGCCCTAGTGCTGACCAATCAAAAATGCTGTGTAAAAATTTTGTCTGTGGAAAAATAATTGCTTAAAAGAAGCAGCAGTTTTGCATAACTGAGTCATGTTTTGGGCTGTGTGTTTCTTTTTTCATTGGAACAGAATATTTGTTTCACAGTTTGAGTATAATGCTTTTTAGATGGCTAGGTTAAGTAAAGTGCATCAGTACAAATGTAAGACAGGAAAAGAAGGTTTCAGATAAGTATGAATTCTGACAGATACCCAAGGTTGTGTTATCAGTATCAGACCTGAAAAAGTGGTATTCAGCAAGTGAAAACCACAGAAAACATATCCACTTATTTTTCTCTAATAAAGGCACACACACACTGTGTGAGTCATGGGCAATTTTGCAGCACATTGAAAAAAACATATCCATCATATGAAACAGTGCTGATAAAACACACATGTTGTTGCTGCTCTCATCTGTTGCCTACCGAGTTAAAATCACAAAGATCATCAGATTTAAACACTAAAGTGAGCAGTATGTAGCTCAGAGACATTTGGGCAGTTGTTGACCTCCCAAATGAGATTTTTCAAGCAGGTGTGTGAAAGAAAAAGAGCAGATGACAGACAGTGGAGGAGCGTAAAAATAAAGCCTGCACAGAGCTGAAGTCATCTATTCAGAAGGAAAACATAACTGCAGCCCGTTAAAACAACCGAGCACAGGTCTGTTTGATGAGAAAACAACCCACGGTGAGGTTATCTCACCAGGTAATTGATTCTCAACTTATGCCCCAAACACACTCTGTTTATCTCCTGGCTGCTCTTCCAACTTCTAACCAAAAGCAAATAGACAGCAGCTCGAATCTAATTGAAATCTATAGCTTAATGATTCCAGATGAATCCTGGGATACACTGCCTGGCTCAAGGACGGTGCATGTCCAATTAGCAGCAATACTGGCTGAGATAATACAACAACAAACACAAGGCTGAGCCTCGTGTTTTCTTCGAGTTTATGCAGCGGTGGCAGCAGCCTGAAAGAAAAGTGTGTTTGTAACTGGAGGGTCATAGATTTGAACCACTGCTGCAGCTGTGAAACTGCAGAAGAAAACTCATATTTTCCTCAGCAGCTGTACTGTGCTGCAGTCTCAACAGAAAATCCTGACTAGAATACAAGAGTAGAGACGCATGTCATCCCCCCTGATGATCTGACCCATAATGCAGCTCAAACATAAATCAAAGCATCAACTGTCTCTAACTCTTATTTAAAATTCAACAAAAAAACACACTTGTCTGTCTTTTGTTGCCATGTGTTCCTGCTTGTGACTGAAAAATATAACTCTGTCATATCTTTTTCTGTGTTGCATTGCAGAGTTGTGGCTAGCCAGTCAATGTCTGTACTGAAACAAAATGGCATGCTGTGTTTTTAATTCAATGGAGCAGTTGGACATTTTCTGAAATACACTTATTCACTTTCTTGGAGAGAGTTGGACTCCGGATGTTGACTGTGGGTGTAAGCCTGTTTCAGGTGGCATTCTCTCACTGTTCTGCAATCCCTGCTATGGGAAACAACAACAACCTCCAAGCTAGCAAACTTTGGCAAGTTACGCTGACCCTACCCTGGTCGCTAACAGTACAAACAAACAAAAAAAAGCTAGCAGCTGAAACGTTTTTTTTGTTTTTTTTTGTTTTTTTTGCAGGGATTTAGCCATTTTAATACCACAGCTCCGCTGCTACCAGCTCCCCTCCCCACATGCAAATGTACTACCAAAACAAGTTCCCCTGACACTATTTTGCAGGTGCACCCTTGCTGCTTTGCACAGCCAAAGATGATTGTGATTGGTCAGCGTCCACCCCCCCCCCAAAAGGCACAGGTCCCCTTGCATGGAGGCTGCCATGTTGCCCCGCCATGTTTCTACAGTAGCCCAGAACAGACAAACCATACACTGGCTCTAGTTACAGCCTTTTTAATGTTTTTTGCATGTTCTCGCTTGGAAGGTGAGGCTGAGACGAGGTGTTTGCAGTCTGCGAGCTCAGCGCTAGATGCCACCAAGTCCTACACAGTTGTCTTTTAATTGTTTTATATCACATTCATCTTGTCAAACAACTATCTGACAAAAAAACTGATGTAATCAGGCTATCCAAAGCGAACAGTAATTCCAAAAATTGTACACCAAATAATGAATCACTCAACAAGTTCTCAAAGGTGACAGAAATCTGGCAGCCATGAGAACCAACATATAGCCTGCTGAAGGATGTCGTCCATGTTTGTGAGACGATCCATCATCGGTGGCTCTTATGTAAATTTAACCAAGCAAAAAATTGTCTTCACTCATCCCTCTGTTGATGGTTGAAATGAGATATAGCAAGAAAAATGGGAGAAAACTGAAAACAGACGTTCAGTACACCCTGTCTGGATAAATAAAAGCTGAAAAATGTGTTTGTGTGTGTGTCAGTGCCAGAAACATGTTCGCCAGCTTCACACTGGTTGAAGTTATGAAGTGGCAAACTTCCAGTGCTTTCTTTCCTTCTCCACTGCAGCACACACACTCGCAGTTTAAGCTAACCTTTTCCCTTTTATACCAACACACACATGCCCAAATATGGTGTGGCTGTGTGCCGCTTGGTGTGGCTCAAGTGGAGGTCGATCATACATCTCTGTCTCTCTCTCAGCGAGGGTCATCATGGCAGCCGTCAGCATCTTTAAATATTTTCTTTTTTATCATTATTAATGAGGACTCCACAATTCCACCAACCAGACAGCAAAGTCAAAACAGTGTGTGATATTGCAGTAATGATGTAATGGTTATAACAGTAACATTTTGTTCTGTCTTTCCAGTTTAGGTTGAGGTGTTTTGAGCATTTATGAGATGGTGATACAGTGATTTACCACCTCAGGGTTAATAAATTATCTACCATGCAGTATAGGCCACAACAACAGCTTGGTTAGCTCTAACCTTATTATTCTCCACCACCTCGATTATGGCTGTTCGCCTCATTTGGAGACGATTCTCCCAAGAAAAATGACAGAATCATTTCAGCAAGTGCCCCAAAACGACACGTTTACACTCAAGAGACAAAGTCCTCTCACAGCTGTAAAAAATACCTTTCTTACAGCTGTGCCATCAGTACAAGGAGTAACAATTTAAGTGTATCAATGTAAAAAATGTTGTTACAATTCAGTGTGAGGTTACAGTTTTGCTAGCTTATCCAAAAATTGACTAGACGACCCAATTTGAGCCAACAAGAACACTCATTTGATGCAGGACGTGAGGCACCGCCCCTGGGTGAAACACCAAGTTTTTGGGGAGTCCCAATTCTCGAGAGCGGTTACAAACAACATATTTTTGAAGGCTTGTTGATATTTGAGATTACAGGAGTAGTTAATAATTTGGGGAAATACGCTTAGAAATACGCTTATTCTCTTTCTTACAGTGTCACAAGAAAATCCATGCCTCTTTGATGCGTGTATGCTAAATATGAAGCTACAGTAAGCCGTCAGTTTGCTTAGCTTAGCATAAAGACTGGAAACAGCCAGCCTGAATCTGCCCTGCCCAAAGTTCACAAAGTCTTCCTACCAGCACCTATAAAGCTGACTAATTAACATTTGTGTCTTATTTGTTTAATCCATACAATATATGCGCCCCTGAAACAGTCCAGCACATAACAACATACAATGTTGTTTGTACAGATCATATAAACGTGTTAATCAGGTGCTGGTAGGCAGATTTTGTTTCCTGCAGACAAAGCCAAGCTAGCTGCCTCATCCTGTCTCCAGCCTGCTAAGCTAAGCTAACCAGCTGCTGGTTGTAGCTTCTTATTTATCATACAGACATTGGCATCAACCTTATATCTTACTCACACATTAAAACTTTTTAACCACAATTAAGCTGGTGCAACTTAACTAAGCTTGTAGAGAACAAAGCAAATCATGTTGAGTTAGTGGAACTAAAAGTCTTACAAGATTTACTGCTGAGTTGGCAGAACTGGGAGAAGATCCTTGCAAGTTGTGACCATAATTTTTAAAAGTTGAGTCAGTGCATTGTTTTTAGAGTGCAAGGCCGCGAATGAGCTTATAATCCTCTTGCTGCAGACAGGTCCAGAACATATAGCTATGGGTGGCCAAATCACACCCACATCTTACATTCTGGAAAAGGTTTTGCCAACGTCCTGCTGGGCAGATGGAGCCTATAAAGTCCTCTAAATCATATTAACCAGTGCCTGCTACATATTGATTAGAAATGAACCAGACCATCTGCAAACTGCCAAGACATGTCCAATGAAACTATATGAGTTTAGTGACATGCACGTCAACCCCATTCGCATATTCTATCACCCTCTCAGCAACTAAAAACTTGTTTGCAGAAGACAGAATAGCAGCATATCCCTGAATCTATTTTCATGTCTAGCTTTAAAATAGAGGGTCCATGCAGTGTGTTTTTGCAACATTTGTAGCCACAAGGGTAAACCACAATAGCACTCTAAGAGAAAGATGAGGTTTGAGGCCGAATCATCCTATAGAAAGAAGAAAAGAAATGTCAAGGGAGTGTGCTCAGTCAGGTTTTGGAGACATTGTAGGTAAACGGCATATGAATAGAATAGCAGCAACCCACATGAACAGCTTGCACAGGGTCTTCTCTGTTAAAACCGATTTTGTTCAGCTGTCTTCCTGCCTTGTTTCTCTCTTTAATGTCCTTGCTTTCTATCTGTTTTATATCACACACGTATTACTGCAAGCAGACACACACCACTGCAGTGTTCCCTCGCTCTCCCACGCAGCAGCAGCAGGGAAACACCAGTTACAGAGGAAGAGGAGTGTCTCCCTGCCGACACGGTCATTCCTCTTCACATTTTGCCATTTATGGCCTCCGCCCACTCCACCCACCATCCTGTCCCTCTCTCTCTGATGCACACACCTCAGTCATGTAATGAAATCACAGGATAAAAGCTTCAGTGAGGCTCAAGCAGACGCTAAACTCAACACATCTGGAGCTTCCTACCTGAGGACAGAGAGCTTATCTAGACAAATAAACTTTATTAGTTCAGTTGTACTTGAGAAAACACATTTGCGTAGTGTTTCATTATTGTGAAAAAACAATGATTTCATCATGTATGTTTTCTTCAAACGATAAAAAAGT
>JAJHUR010107769.1:1370-12351 GCA_027495735.1 Lutjanus campechanus | reverse complement strand
TTTTTTTTTAAAGGTGAAAAAAATTCACCATCCCCCCTGAATTTTTTTTACAACTCGACTACTGACGTTAGCCACCTAGCAACAGCATCAGACTCGCCTGCTTCGTCTCACGCAAGATATCGCTGGCCCTTGGGAAGGCCTAAGGGGACTATTTTTAGTTCCTGCCACTGTAAATCAAAACATGATTGGTTAATTCACCTGTCACTTTCTAAACAAACACACAGACTGTGGCTTTCTGTCCCACTGATGAAGTTCTAACCAAAGAGTGAGAGCAGCTATAACCTTTCTCTGCCTAGAGACAACAACAAAAAAATCAGATTGGATAACTCTATTTTGCTGTTTTCAGGAAGAAGATGGACAGAAGAGAATAAGCTAATAATTTCATAAAATAAGTCAAACATAATATATTTAAATATAACATTTGAAATACTGAACGGTTCCACTCAACTTGTGAATTTCATATACAATTTCTGCCATATTCTAAGAATAAATCCCCATAAATCTGACACACTGGACCTTTAAAAGGTGATGATATGTCAGTGTTGTGTTGACAACTTGTTCCCAATTTCTGCAAGTGGCCAGAAAAACCAAACCCAGTTAGTGTAGTTTTAATTGAAACATACATTTTAATTTAATAACCACCTAATAATCATGTTCAAAATTTTATTTGAACCTCGGTGCCTCCTCTTTTTCTTGGCCAAGAAAATATCAGTTATCAAAGGAGGGCAGATTCTGCAGCCCCAGAATTCCTCCATCCAGACATCAGCAACGCACAGTGTGGACATTCTCAACCCACTGTCTGTCCAGTGAACGATATATTTGATATAAAGAACTGGTTTGGTACAGGTATATTTATGTAAAAGTAATTCTGGGTAATATACTGTTGTGTGTAAGATGACAAAGAATGTTTTACTCATTTTGTTTCCATGTATTAAAGCTTGTCCACTGCTCAGGCGTCCTCTTTGACGTCTCTCCTGGACCTCCTGACGGTTTCTATCCAGGCAAAGCGCAGCGAAAGAAGGAGTGCGGAGCTTTTTCTGACTGTTCGGATAGACGCTGGTTCTTCCATGGAACATCTGTGTGATGTGTCTTCCTGCGAGCTCTTCCTGTGGTTTTGACGTCTCCAAGTGATGCTCTTCCTGTCTGTTGCCTGGCAACAGAAGGGAAAAAATAGATGAGGTGATGAGTGAAGGTGAGCCCGAGGGAGATAGGAGGAGAGGAGAGAGAGAGAAAGAGGGGAGGAGGAGATGGAGGGGAGTAAAGCGCCGGTTGTTATTTTCTTCTTGGCAGGCTCTCGCGGATCGTTCCGTTTCTGTTCTCTAACGTTCCTTTGAAATCAAAAGACTAGACGCGATGTGATGCTCTGCTGAGTGCGTGATGATTACATACAGTACATGTCAGAATGTGTATTTCATGTCATATTTGACACTCTTGACAATAAAGTTTCCTCCATGGTGTATGCTTTTATCAATTTTAATTGTATTTCCTAAAGAAATTCCTATTTCTTTTGTCTTTAGTTTTCCTTTCTGTGTGTGTTCAGATTGCCCTTTGATGCTACTAATTCACTAAAAACTAGGCTAAATTATATACATACTATGTGTATGCATGCATGAACATACTGTATATCTGCAGAAATAATGACATAAGTCTTGTGGTTTAATTTGTTTTTCAGTGGACTTCTTGCTCTAATTTCCTTAAATTTTGAATAAATGATGGGTTTTATGCTCTTTCACTAGCTAAATTCAGAGATTACCCTTACCCTACCTTCTTAGAAATAAAGGTGCGAGCTAGAACCATAAAGGGCTCTTCGGCTTGTCGCCTTTTGGTTTCTGTTAGAACCTTTTATAAGCGTTCTATAAAGATTTTATAAGGGGTTTATATTATGGTACAAAGAACCCCTGACAAACCCTCGATGAAAGAGTTCTTCGAGGGTTTCAACAATCTTTCTGGCAAAAAAAGGTCCTTTGGATGAAAAGGGTTCTTGATAGAATCTGCAGTCCTCTAAAGAAGTCTTGATAAGGGTTTTTTCAGAAGCAAATGGTTCTGGGTAGGACCTCATCCCCTCAGGAAGAACCCTTTTGGAACCGTTATTATTTCTACGTGTGTACAGCAAACAGATTTAATTCACAATGTTGTTGTTGTTTTTTTCAATTGCCACTGTCACATTGCATTATTTTACTTTCGGCAAAGAATCAGAAAAACCTTTCTAAAATATGGACTGTACAAGCTTTTTGGGGATTCTTATCAGAATTTATTATGGCTGTCCATCAACCTCAGTCCATAGCACACTGTTGGACTACACTGACACGTGCATGGAATGTGGAAAAATGGGTCAACACCGGGCCCCAATGCAAGATTATCAAAGCGGGCCCCGGCCATCACAATCAGATGTAATACAACGTAATGTCAGTAGTGAATGAAAGGGCTGAAAGCATGTGTGATATAGAGGAGGAGTCATAATAGCAACACCAAGATAGTGATAAACTAGCCTACCTGGCAAAATCTGGTGTTGGAGCATCATAATCACATCATCACTGTCAGTGCACCTTCTCACATATAAACACTAAGTGGTGACAGAGCACCTTTACATGGATGAAAAATATATAGGTTAACAGATGACAGCACGCCTGCACACAGATGAAAACTAACAGGTGACAGCGCCCCTTAAAACAGATGAAAAATAAGTGCACTCTCCTTAATACATCCACGGGAACAACTTGTGCTGCTCGTCTTTCTGAAATTTTCTGAAAGAAAACTATTTTTGGAAGCTGCTTTTTCTTTCTCTGCTGCTTCTTTCAATTCAGACTTCTCAAACTGACTTTTGTGTTTGTTTGTTGTATACAGTTTCTCACTTACCTGCTGTCTTGACAGTTCACTGGCTAGGTTTTCTTAATTTGAAAACATGTGTTACTCTAATGTTATTTATAAGGTGGATGACATCAAGCATGTGATACCATGAAATAAGGTTCTTGACTGAATAAGCACTATACCTTCCACGCCTCAACTGACTTGAGAACAAGTGACAATAATTGGCAGCACCGGCGCAATGTCACAACCAATGGCAGTCTTTACAAACAATGATGGAAAGTCATATAAGGGCCCATCCCTGTGAAATACACTGTTGGAGGCCCACGTGCACGGGCCCTGGTTGATCACAGCCCCTAATGAAGCTGTATTACCTGCATATGGTAGTTCTGCTGCTGGACACGTGTTCACACAACAGTATTGTGTAAACTACTGGTCTAATACTTTTTGATTATATGTCTTTTTGCATGTCTGACCATTTTCAACTACACTCAAAAACTGAAAAAATATTTGTTTATATCATGGCTGTGTTAAGCCATACATAACATAGACTATGTATCACATACTGGAGGCTTAAATTTCAAAATAAAAGTTGTAGTCAGTGATTAAAGTACTGACTATTTGGACCTCAGGTACCATGAAAGTTAGACATACAGGCAGTATTATGTTACGCAAAACTGTCGTATCTCATTGATTCGTTTCAGGTGTCTGCTTATTTCTTTTCATTACAGGGGTTACAGGTGGATGGATCCCAGCATGCAATGGGCAGAGACCAGATCCTTGGCTGTCTCTCCCAGACTGTCTCTTACTTCCATCCCCTGCTTCACACACACACACACAAACACACACGCACACACAGTGCAGTAGTGTCAGTGAGTCACCACGGTGACGCATTCTGATGGAACATTTGGTTTTGTGTGTGTGTGTGTGTGTGTGTGTGTGTGGTGTGTGTGTGTGTGTGTGTGCGTGTGTGCCTTCAGACTTTCATATGTAGATAGATGGCAATGGAGGAAAGAACTGTGGAGTTGAGATGAGACAAACCAATCTCCTACATTTCATGTCCATGCCACCATGCAGGATTCACATTATATTTTGTGGGAAGTAATGTGGAAGTAATTTGTGGAATATTGTATCATTCTATTGTCAATAGTGTGCTTGAAAATGGAGTTTTGTAAGCTTGTACATCAAGGTTTGTGCTTGTTAACTCTGTCTTGCCGACTTACAGGTCTGTGCTTGCTGTCTGAACATTTAGGTCTCTGCCTGAAAATTCTGTTTTGCAGGTTTGTGCTTCAGTTTCAAGCTTACAAGTTGAAAGCTTACTTTTAGCTGTGAGGCACAAAAACTGCATTTGAGTGTGTGTGTGTGTGTGTGTGTGTGTGTGTGTGTGTGTGTGTGTGTCCTCTGATTCATTTACTATATGGTCAAGTTTGGACTCAGAACTTTGTGAAGGATACAGACAGTCTACAGAAGAAAGAGGGTGGGACGTTCAGCTTCTGACAAGATTCCTCAGAGCAGCTACAACTGCTGTCATTGGTTCAGTTGTTCAGTCGTGTGACAGTGAAACAGGTAACAAACCAACACGTTTGCTCACTCACAACTCGTCAAATATGACAGCTTGCTCAGTTTCCTTATGGTTTAAACTCTGCCCCTGTTTTACATCTGGTATTAACATGCGTCCTGGGTGGTCCAATCACAAACGGACAGCTGTGAATGTAACCAGGATGCATTTGAGATCCAATTACTCACACCACATTCAGAGCTTGTCTGGGCTGCATGTAGGGCAGAGTATTATTTTAAAAATGACAATACTAGTACTAGTACCAATACAAGTACTCTTAAAGTGATACTGATACTCATGGTGTACTATTGTGGTGATTGGCTTTTAGCAAAACCATATAAATAGTCTTTTTTTTTCCAGTTCTAGGTATCAAAAGGATTGAACGCAGGTATCATTTGACTGGAAAAGTTTCAATACTACTCCCTACTGAGTTATTTCAATCGATACCTTAAAAGTATTGAGTACTGACACCCAGCCCTAGTGCACATTCTTCACCTGGTGTGAATGTTTCTGAACACACTAGTAACCCCTGACTCCCTTAAAAAAATCTTGTAATTTTGAGAAACTTTATGAAACACTGTTTACCACAAATTCTTAATTATTTGGGCCTTCTTGTCAAATGGGCATTAAATGCAAAACATCAAGTTATTTCTTCTGGGCGCCCCAGCACATCAGCTGGTAGAGCGTATGCTGAATGTACTGAGGTGGAGTCCGCAGCAGTGGCCGTGGGTTTGATTCCAGGCTGTGGTTCTTTGCTGCGTTTCATCCCTGCTCTCTCTACCCACTTTCATGTCTATCTACAAGCTGTACTGCTAAATATTATTTAGTAAAGTCCAAAAAAGAATTTTCAAAAAATTGTGTTGCCATGAAGAGCAGATAGGAGAGTCACTCCATGGTGCGCTAGGATGCACATATGCGCTTTTACTTACTCTGACTCTTTCATGAATGCTTTTTGTTGTCATCTGTGATGTGAAAACATCTGACACAGTCAGAGAAAATAAAAGTGCGCATCCTGCATGTAGTTAAAATCCCAGTACTGCTGACAGTGCAGGTAAAATATGAGGTTTGTGTCGGCTGATAAAATAATTTAGAGGTACTGAACTAAAGAAAAGATAGTTGAATCTTTGTACTGAATGGTCAGATGGGCAGTAATGGACATTTAACGGACAAAATGGTTTATTTGCATATAGAGCGCTGAAGTGAGATCAGATCACAAGTGGTCACTTCAGATGCATCTGGAGGCGCATTGATGAAAGGTGTGAACCCACTGAATGCTATTCAGTTGTGATCGGATCATCCAGGATGCATGTTAAAGCTATAGTTGGTAATCCTGTTCAGAAACACTTCTTGTTATACTGGGTGAAATGGTCCTTCCATCCTGAGAGTAGTCAATACATTATGTATTCAGAAAAAGGAACGAAAAGAATCAGACCTCTGTGTCAGCTGCAGGCCTGTAAAAACTCTGACCAATCCCTGCCATTCGGTCCGAATGGAAAGGAACCAATCAGATGCCTTCATGTCTCGTGCTGCTCCTGCCGCCCTCTGTCCCTCCCTCCTCCCTGCGTGCACACTCATCACGTTTCACTGTTGCCGGAAATATTCAGCACGCTCCTCAGCAGAAATACCAAGTTAGCAAGAGAATAAGTTCATCAGAGTACTATAGCAGAGAAAATGCAGCCAAAAATACCACTTCCAGCGTTACTTGTAACGGCTTGCCCTGCTAAACAGGCAAAGAAAAGAAAGCCGGAGGCAGAAAAGGCTGCAATGAAAAATGCTCTGGATAAAGCTAGAGGACAAACCAGAGTCAACATCGGTGCAGCCTTTGAGCGGTGGAGACAACTGAGGCATCTGAAGGGCCTGAAAAGTGATGCAGAGGTTGCTGTCTTTCTGTTGGACAGGTAATTATTTGTTTAGCTTCGGGGGGATTTGTTATTTTCATGAAATATGTAATGTTTGCCAACTTAGCTACTTTTGTAGCTCGTATTAGCCCAATGCTAACATTAGCTTCTCTGTTGGTGTGAGCCGTCGTCGGTACATACTGCTTATCTAACTTATAGGATCCGTGCTTCCTGCACGCAGCATTGAGCGTTTTAACTTGACGTGGGGCGTGGCTTTGGACGGACCACTGATAGGAGGGGGAGGAGGTGGTGGAGCTTAGAGGAGGTGCCACTTTCAAATCTTGCTAGCTCTCCAACAGCTCTCTCAACATTACCAACTATAGCTTTAATAGCAGGTCTGAACAGGTTCTGTGACACTATGTACTCTCTAGCATCACTTTTGCTCATGAAGGGCTACGTGGTCAAGTTAGCAATAATAAATTTGTAAAGTCTGGGTAGACTTTCAAAATACAGGCTCAAAAACTACTTAGCTATGTTTAGGAAAATATCAGGGTTTGGGATAAAATAACCCACTTCAGAAATAACCAAATAACAGTTTGTGTAAATACATATCTACCATTAAATTCAGCCTTAATTAAAAAAACAACTGATATGGTTGCTTTCTGGGTTTTTGCATTTTCAAGATAAGAATGAATTTTTAAACTCAGTATACATGGCATTTTATGTCATGATCTGTGGTACGATATAACTGAAGTGTTCAGAGAATATGACGTAATTGAAATCTCAAAATGTCCCATTCTGGATATATGTGTTGCATTGTTTCTACCATTCTCATGTCTCCTCCTCATGTCCTAAGGAGGATGCAAGTACTGGAAGCAAGGATGCATAAATGACAACAATCCCGATCAAGAAGAATCCCAGGAGTGACAAAGAGACAGAAGAAGAGAGAGGGGAGGACTAAATGAAAGAGAAGGAATCACCAGAAGGGAAAATGTACGGTCCCAAAGCTGGAGAGGGAGAGATGGAGAGAAGGGGGAGGGTGGGGGAGGAGATGGAAGGATCAATATCTAATTTCAGTGCTGAGTTCACTGTGGACGGTTTTCCAATAAGACTGGGATAGAACACCAAAGTTTGAATAGCCGTGTATCTCTGTCTGTCTCGCTGTGCATCTTTCTCTGTCTCTTTGTCTTTCTTCTCCCCTCTGCCTGTCTCCCTCCCTGCGGCCTCATGGGTGGACCACGCCTCCATCTGTCTCTGTGTCCACTGCTAATGATGTGCAGGCTCCAACTGACTTATACCAGCTATTCAGGCCACAGCGAAGCCAAGACGTGAAGTCATTCCTGAACAATGAGCAGCATCTACTGTACTTCTAACCAGCAGTGTTAATTACAGCAGATGTGGCTGCATCATCAGAGGAGCTCTAGAGTCAGTCATTAAAAAGGGGCGGGACTGCTAACTGTGACTCCCCCGCCAATGTTACGCAAAGCTTGATGCGTTTCAACTGGGCTGTGCTAATTCAATTGACAATTTATTTAAGAATATGCAAAACATACGGAAAACAAACAGGAACCAACATGATAAGAACCTTAAAGGGGAAATCCAGAGATTTAGTATTGTAATTTTGAGGAGCTCACAAGCAGGGTTGAAAGGTTTACTTTAAAAATGTGTTATGATACTGTTAGTAATTACCTGTTAAAAATGTAGTCAGTAGCCTAATCCAAGTATTGCAATGTTACAGTAATGTAACTTGATTACTTTCCATTACTTTTGGATTACTTGTAAAGTTAGCAGTTTGTCTATGTGGCTGATGTTAGCAGTTGTTCTGTATAGGTAATGTTAGCAGTTGTCTGTGTAGCTCAAGTTAGAGTTTGGCCTGTGAAGCTAACATTAGTGGTTTGTTCATGTAACTATTGATTGGTCTTGTATCTAACATTAGTGGTTGGTCTGTGGAGCTAAAGTTTGAGTTTGGTCTGTGTAGCAAATGTTCGCGCTTGGTCTGTATAGTTAATGTTAGCAATTGGTCTGTGTAGCTAAAGTTAACAGTTGCTCTGTGTGGCTAACATTAGCAGTTGGTGTGTGCAGCTAAAGTCAGAGTTTGGTCTATGTAGCTAATGTTAGCAGTTGGTTGTGTAGCTAATGTTAGTGGTTGGTCTGTGGCAGCTAGTGGCAGTGGGTGGTCTGTGTAACTAATGTTAACGTTTTTTCCTGTGTAGGTAACATTAGCAGTTGTTCTGTGTAGGTAACATTAGCAATTTGTCTATGTAACTATTGGTTGGTCTGTATAGCTAACGTTAGCAGTTGGTGTGTGTAGCTAAAGTTAGAGTTTCATCTATGTAGCTAACATTAGCTGTTGGTCTGCATAGCTAATGTTAACAGTTGGCCTGTGTAGCTAAAGTTAACAGTTGGTCTGTGTGGCTAATGTTAGCAGTTGGTGTGTATAGCTAAAGAGAGCAGTTGATCTGTGTAGCTAACGTTATCAGTTGATCTTACCTGAAAATGTTTACCTAAATTAGATGCTGAGACAAGATAATGGTGAAATTTCCACTGAGTGAAAGCATTTTTTCAAGGAATAATGAATTGGCAACTGTCAGATTAGCTGGTTTCACTCAGTTCAGAGTGGTGTGAGACTTAAGTGTTGTAATGTGTGCACGCTGCACATGGTAGTATACAGTGTTTTATTTTAAAATGTATTTTAAAATTCTTATTCTGCTTGCAATTCTCATTTTACTAAATGTAAATAAATGTAATATCTCATTTTTTTTGTAACTGTGATGGAATACACCCAGCCAGTTTGGGACACAGGTCCAAGCCGAAATAACCCTTGTGATATCATCATGACATCATCAGGGTTGTACTCTCAGACTTTGGAAAGCTACTTTATGTCACAATCATCAAGATTGTCATTTAAATATAAAGGTTGAGCCCAACTTTATTGTTACAGAGAACTATTATATAGACAGATTCATTCACTGGGACAGAGTTAACAATGCTATGAATGCACCAAATCCTCCTGAAGTAGTTCACCATGCCATTAAAAGTGGAAAAAATGGGAAAAAGTGAGAGATTTTCCACTCTTCCACAAAAGCAGTTTTTAAAAAAATCATGTCAGAGCTGAGGTAATAGTAAGGTCAAATTCTTCTCTCTTCTCTCTGCAGTCCGAACCTCGGCAGTGAGAGCAGGATGGAGGTGTTGAGGGGCAGTTTACCTTCCTGAAATATTTATGAGAAAATGCACCAATGCAACTGTGCAGCAGCCACAACTGAGGAGCTCTGGTTCTTTCCCTCTGTCTCTGTCCTCATCTCTTCCTTCCATGAATCATGCTCCTCTAATCTCTCTCAGTTTGTAATTAGGCTGTTTTTGGTCTTATTTCTTTTCTTAATATTTTCACTTAAAGAGACAGTTCACCCCCAAATCAAAAACATATATTTTTCCCCTGGCCTGTAGTGCTGTTTATTCATCCAGATAGTTTTGGTGTGAGTGGCAGAATTTTGCAGATATCAGCCATAGAGATGTCTGCCTTCTCTCCTATATACTGGAACTAGATGGCATAAGTCCTGTGGTGCCCAAAGCACCAAAAAATACATCTGAAAAACTCAACAGCAATGTTTCTTTCCAGATATCATGCTCAGCATAATCTGCAGACCTTGTTTTGAGCAGTTTAATGGAGGAACTTTCTTTCTTTCCACCAACCGTATTACTATACAGAAGGAAGTGTGCATCTACTCATGGATGAAAGCTTGAGCCAAGGAGGTACTAAACACAAACATGGGCTACTCGTCCATTATGCATGCTTACGTTTGCACGTTAACATGCTTGGTGGGTGTAGTTCGGTAGAAAGAAAATAGGCCCGAGATTCCATCTAGCCCCATTATACTGGAGAGAAGGCAGACATCTCTATGGCTGATATCTCCAAAACTCTGCGACTCTCACCAAAACTACCTGGATGGAAAAACAGGACTACAGGTAAGAGGAAAAATATTTATTTTTCTTGTTGGGATGAACTATCCATTTTACTTAAAAAAGTCACCTTTATAATCAAGGTGATACACCACAATCAACTACTTCTCTATTGTCACTGTTGTCTTTGTCTCACGCTCAGACTCTGGTCTGAAATGAACATATTGTATTAGCGATAGTATTTAGAGTGTGTACAACAGTAGGAGTTTATTGTGTGTGTCCAGCCTACATGGACCTGTAAGACAACTGCCGTGGTGAAACAACATTTGTCAGAAAACAACATTAACATCACACTTCTCTGTGTGCCTCCTCTTCTAGGCTTTACAAATAAAATCTGCTGCTGCAAAAAAAAAAAGATTCAGTACCTAAAACACAGCCTGTCCTCTTCTGGGAGACCACTGAACCTGCCTGCTTCTACAGCTAATGTTAGTTACACAGAGATCTTTGCCTTTTGGTCAAATTCCACTCCAGGTAAGGTAGGATCAATTTCTCTTTGTGCCAAATATCATATAGAAGGATGAATTTGCACTGAGCATCACGATTATGTAAGCTGTTTCAAAATCATGTAAAATCAGAGTCACTTCTGACCGATCTGGTGCCCCTGGCAAGATTTTAACTGGTGCTTCCTTGCACTGTAGCCACCACACATTAATCATCGTGTTAACTTATAGACTAGATCTGAAGTTGGACCCTGACTACACTGCTTTTTGTACAGGCTGTCAACAACACAAGAACGTGCATGTCGGTTGTAAGTGCAGGCAGCTTATTCCGACTGATGTCTGTTTAGTGTTAGGCAGTGCCCCCTAATGTACATAGTAAATAT